>JAZGTK010001404.1:0-40608 GCA_036877625.1 Ambastaia sidthimunki
TTAGCTTCATTATGGGACAAAGTCTTAATGTCGACCACAATTTGCTCATTAAGAATGCATAGTTCTTTTATGCATTTAGACTTCTTTTGTGAGAATTTGTATGCCACCTCATTCCAGGTCCACGTGGATTGCTAATGACTGTAATATATGTACAATTGGGGGATGTTGGTGTGAATAGCTTTGGCTATAATTGTGAGGGCAAATATCTTCATAAATATAGAGAAATATTTAAAAAATTGAGTTGTGAGGACTTGATTTTCACTAGGAAAACAATTGTCAAATTATGTTTTACTTGAAGTCTAATAACGTCACCATGGTTGTGTGAGGGTTAAGCTTAGGGTTAGGGGGTCGGGGATGAAAAATATTGTTAGGTATGAAAACAATGGAAGTAAATAAAATGTTCCCACCAGTATAGCAAGAAACAGTGTGTGTGTGTGTGTGTGTGTGTGTGAGAGAGAGAGAGAGAGAGAGAGAGAGAGAAAGAGAGAGACTAATAAAGCAGAATAAGTATCTGCAACACTACAGATGAGTTTTAATGCAGATTTTACACACTCCTATCAAAAACTCATATTTTATTTAGTATATATTAATGCTATGGATCCTAATGGAGGCTTGATGACATCATGTTGAAAAGCTCATAATGAAGATGTGTAGCTGAGCTTTTCAGCACAGCACCACAACTATACTGTGCAAATTCAGACCACATAGAAAGATAAATTATTTTATAATAAAGAATTACTACAGCAATTAAGACAGAAGACAGTTTGTAATCGAATGAAATTATTATTTATGATATAATAGTCATAGACAGAAGGAACATATACAACAGATCCACCACAGATCACAAACAATAACTGCTTGCAATAATCCTTCAGCAGATGTCCCTTACAATTTAAAGCACTATAGATGCACCTGCTTTTAAAACCTAACTCTAAAGTGGGTCATATTAAACATCCATACATTATAAAACATTATTCAATTCTTCAGTTACTTCAAACAATACGCTGTAACCTCTTGCTAACAAATTAAAGTCGCCGGAACCATTTATCTTCGGATATTGTTTCACCCGGAGCATATTTCCGCTGACGCAACGAAATCTGACAGCTTGTAAACAGAATCGGGTGAGTAATTTTGACTTACAAATAAGAGATTATTCGCTCTTTTAATGCTCTTACATTTTAATATATCAAAGATCTATTTTTCGTCAATACATAAATGTGTGTCATACCTGTATATTTGTTCAAAATTTAACACAACCAGATGACACAAATGTCATTGGCAGAGGATGTAGCGGAGTGCTAACTAGCATTATGACATGAAGTCATCGGTTGATGACAGCTAACATTAAAGTAAATATAATTATTATTCCTGCCCTAAGATGAGCAAAACTACAGCTTACGCTTTATTTTGTGCTCGCTTTTTTACTTTAATTCTCGCATATCTTGCTGCTTGCTTTCTATGTGTCAGTTAGCCTATGTTATTTAGCCGCACATGGATGAACTGTCACTCTGTATGAAGTAATTGAATCAGTTTATTTATTGATTATAATGGTAGTTGAATTAAGACATCCGGTGTGAACAATCAGGATATGATGAATGAAACAGGTGCTGTCTTTAATAGTTTATATGTTGTATTTGTGTTTTCCGTGTTGCGGAACACAACACGGAAGTTATATGTAAGTTATATTTAGGGTGTTAGACAGGGTCGTGTTTCATTACATATTCGATAATGTCATATTATGTTCTCGGAGCACGTAATATGATAATATAATAATATGAAAAGTGATATGCTATTTTGCACAATATGTTTGAAAAGAGTGAACTTAACTTATGGCGGTGTTGCAAAAGTAGCATCTTAAAGAATATTTAGGCTATTATATATACAACAGTATATATATCACAGTAACAAAGCATGTGTTACATAGTGTAATACATTTTACCACATTGTATATAGTGGCATTTAAAGGGTAATACGTCTGTTTCACAGCGCTTTCCCATTAGGGTTTACAAGTACTTCTTGTAGACCATAAATTTGCTTTGTCAGTGCTGAGGACTGATGTGTGTTGTAAGACGGCTAAAAATAAACTGGCAGAGGAGGGTCTTTACATCTCACTGTTGTAGACATAGTTTGGCTACAAGCAAAGGTGAGAACACCACCACCTTGGGCTTTCACTGTAGTGACATGACAGGCCAAGTATTGGCTATATCTTAAAGTTTTTGGAGTTCCTAAAAAAATGTTGTCTAATGACTTTCAGTTCAGATCTTCTGTTTTTCTTGTACTTCCAGTTTCGTGTGTCTCTTGAAAGCTAATTTAGTGACTTTTTTATGCTTAATGTATGCAGTTAAGTTTATATTTTCGTACAGTTTATTCAATTTGCTTTCATTGTCTTGTAACCTTTTTAGAGAGTATCGAGACAGAAGAAACAATATAAACATGCTTTTTCAGTTCACTCTATCATCTGCCTTTTTTTTTATCTGTCTGTCTTTCACATTTTCCCATGAGTCTGGTGAGTGTCTGCTGTGAGGTGATGTAATGGTCTCTTAATAATTGATGCTTTAAAGAAAGTGAAAGACCCTGAGCTATAGCACAAAGCAACACAAGAAATCAATGTTAGTATGAGAGGAGGTAGACCAGGGTAAGATGAGGAGAGGCTGTGTAATCTTGTAGAACGAAACAGAAACAAGCCATGCTCACGTATAAGGAGGATGGGAACCCCACCCCAGGCTGGAAAGTTCTACTGATGATGTTGGATTGTCTGTGTGCCTAAAGCTCAGAAACGGTAGGTAGGCTAGGAGACATCAGTCCGGTGGTAGCGTGACGTTGACTGTGCTTTGCTATAGCTGTGTCACCATGAGTATAAAGACAGGTCAAGGTAAGTGGAGTTCAGTTGCTGACATAATAGCTTGGCTGCTGTGGTATACTGTGTTCTGAAATACTACATTTTGTCCAAATTCAGCATGAACATTGCGTGAATACATAGCAGAAAAAGTGCATTCCCATAATGCTTTGCGACACATTGAACAAAAGGGTCTAGAGAGAAATTTTAGTAGGTGTACTGTAAATATACTACTTAACAATAACAGTATTTATTATAGTTAAGTTTAATTTACCTATCTTTGTGGGTGTCATTTTTATGCTTAGACTGTCAATGATTTGCCAGTCATATCATCAGTAATGGTAAGAACTTACATGTTTTCATAGTGTTGTTTGAGCTCAGTTTGATTACTAAGACAGTTGGGGGGTGGTGCATTTCCTGATGTACTTCTTTTTATCAGTTTAGATCATCAAATGACAGCGGTGTCACTGCTGTATTTACTGACAGTCACATGCTTTTTTCTCTTGTTTGTCTGAATTCAGGATGTTGAGCCCTGGGGAAGGATGGTCTGGTGCCACACTGCATTTATCAGTCACTGAATTACTGCCTTACCGACTGCAGTGATTTAATTGAGATGTTGCTTTGAATGAGAGGCAACACCTGTTCTAGACAGTTCTATATTTACACTTGGGTTTTACTGAACTCACCTTGCTCTGTGCTGATACTGATAGCTGGCACAGCAATCAGTTCTCATTAGGTGCTTGATTAACAGAGTTGGCTCATAAAGTGACAGTTCTGGAAAGAGTTTAGGCCTTTGTGGACCATCTGTTTATCCACACTTTCTCCTGGGACCAGACAGCAGATGTTCCTTCTGCGGTGCCTTGAGGGTTTTCGATCCTGCTCTGCCTACGATTTTACACGTGAGGAACGCATCCGCCCACTCTGCCCACCCGCTGCCTTTGTGACAACAAAACTGTGGAGGTGATGGAGGGTCTGGTGGTTGAGGACATTAGCCCCGCCCTCGAGGCCACTGAGGACTACCTGCACTGCCTTGATGACAACCAAGGAGATGGCCAGGTACATCCGCAGAGGCTCAAAGAAGGGTCCACCTTGGACAAGCTGAACTCCAGTGGGGTGTGGGGACTCCTGACAGGAAAGCAATCTGAGATATCACCTGGTAATATGGCCTGGGCAGAGCAGACATCCTTTAATGTGCCGGGAGTAAGACATGGAAAAAGGAACCGGGCGCGATCCACCAACGATTTGGCAGCTCATGCCAAGGAGACAAACTCCACAACCACATCCAGTGGAGGCTTCAAACGTGGCCACAACCGCTCACGCTCAGACGTCAACAACCGCAGTTACACAGATAACGGCATGCCAGCTATTGACAAAAACACACTCAAGAACATGGCACTGAACGACTACAGGGATGGTAAGAGTTTAATTTAACTAATCTGTATACAAAATGTTTACTTTGTCTTGAAATTGAGTAGTCACACAATTATCACACATTTAATTTAAATCGGTATGTTAAATGAATATCTTGTCCATTTCAAACCTTTGATGTTTACCGGACTAACATTGTGTCTTGTGCTGCAATTCAAAGTCTTGTCTTTTGTCCCTTGTTGTGTATGGTGTACAGGTTTACAGGACATTTCCTGTCCATCTTTAAACGGGTCAATTTCTTACAGGTCTAAACCTGTAAGAATTTTTTTTTACATATTTTAAGCTTTTATTATTATGTGACCAGTTATCTTTTATCTCCTCACACCTGTTACACTTGTTGTGTCTACATCTTTGTCAACACAGCTCACCTGCAGTAATCAACTGCCTTTTATGACAAGAGCAGTTTTTTTTTTCTTGGTGTTGTTTGTTGCTGTGTGTTTTGGGGGAAGGTGTTTTTTTATTTTAGGAAACGGTCATCCCAGGGCAAGATAGTGGCATTTTAAGATTATTATGCAAGTATAAAAGCTTTAGCTATTACAGCAGTCTGGAAAGTTTCATTAGCACTACTGTGATCAGTTTCAGTTTAAATACCAGTCTTTTAAGGTCATTTTAAGGTCAACATTGCTTATGTTCAGCAGTACAAATTGTCACTATATTTTAAAGATTTTATATCCATTGTTGTCTGGTTTAATTCTGTATTAACTCATTTAAAAAGACTTTGATTTACTTCAACACACTAGTACTAAATCAATACTAGATGCCGCAAAACAGCAGGCAATTCTGTTGGCTGTCCTTGCTTCTGTTAAAACTAATAGGGCAAATTGTTAATTACTGCAAAATGTGCCAAAAGAAGTGCGTGAAAGTGGAACCAGGTTCATTGCTAGAATACCCACCATTTCTTTAGTGACCGAGATTGAACAGAGCCGAATCCTAGGTGACATTAAGATATTGGCAATCCACCCCAGTTTCTAATGCTGATAGATCTACTGATTTAGACTGGAGGAACCTCTACACCCTTCACTGCACAGGTCTCACTGTTTGTGCTATGCTTGACTTGCCTCTGTTGTTCATTAAAAATGTCGATTTTAATATAGACCGCTTTGCTTGTTCCCACTTTCGACAATTTTTTCTTTATTTTAGATTTAGCCGAGCTGTACTTTCAAGCTTTATTCTGAATATAATGATTTAAAAAGATTAATTACACTTTTGAAAAGCACAATTTACTTTTTTTTATTTTTTATGACCATATTATTTTCAATTTATTTAGATTTTGAAAATTATATTATTTTGACCCACTGGAAAGATTAAGAAAAAAAGCTGTTTTTGTAGTGCTTTTGTACAGTACACAGTGCAGTATCACAGTATCTTTACAAAGGAGCTTTACAGAGATATACATTACAGGAGTGTCATAACATTTCAGAGGTTTGGTCAGGTTTGTCTTCTGGTGTCTTTTTTGGTCTCTGTCGGTCAGTATATCAGCACATATTAGTTGTCTTTTATTAAAGTGCAAAGATTATACTCTCCACATTTCAGCTGTGTTTATCGTGACATCCTGTAATGATGTGACTCTTCTATGGGAGGCCTGCTTGCTGTGTTTGATTACAGTCTTGATGGCGACTCAGTATTACAGAGTGATATTTAGCAAAGATGTGGCTGTGTTGATGGTTTTATTAAAATGTCAGTTTGATTGCAGCTCTGCGCAGTGAGGTCTCCATGTGCCAGACTGATGACTTCATCAGTCCTTGAACACAGACAGTCTGAATACACAATCAAAATGCTACATGTTTATCAGATCTCAAGCAGAATAATTTTATTATGAGCTGAATGAAGTTTCTCAGGTTGATTATCAGTTTTAAGGTGAATATGTCCAGTAATCTCTGATACAATTGTAGGGTGGCCGGATTTCCGCTGGCTATTAAATCAGTTTAAACCAGATCAACCAGTCAGATAAAATAAATATTTCTATTTAAGGATATTGTGTTACATTTACACAGACTATTAGCTTGTGCCATGCATAAATTGTCTATTATAATACCTTTCATCATGCGCTTCTGTGAGTATATTATCGGTCACAAGTACTGGTTTTATGTACCATTTCCTCATCAAATAATCTTTTAGCAATGTGCAGACGGCAGGTTTTGGAATGGTATGAGCTCTGCAGGTCGACTGGCCTAGCACCAACCCACTAATTGGGTCATGTCAGCACGCCTCACATCCTCTCTGCCATGAAATTAGTAGTGACTCTTTCCATAGATGCAAGCTGTCTTTGAAGCCCTCGGAGTGCAAGCAGCCCCCAAACATCCACAACAACTCTTCTGAAGGCCCAAGCACATCAGCTGCCCCAGTGTTTGCTGGCGCCCCTTGAAACGACCCAAATTAACCCAACCCACAGACCTCACATTTTATCAACACAAGTGGGAGGGGACTGTTCATTATAAGTTACAGATGTTATGGAAGGTGCAGTCTTGACTGGTACATTATAGATAAGACTTAAAGAAAACAATACAAGGGCATTAAATGTTAATTCACCCTCTTCTTGGCCTCTGTCTGTCTCTGCTGGAGCCACAGACCACAGTCCAGACCAGGCAGTCTCGGGCACCCAGCAGGCTCCCGAGGGTTAAGAGGGAAACGGGCAGTTTCCAGCCAAGGAAGTGTAGAGATGAGGGTGTTGTGGACCAAGAGAGGAAAGGAGATAAAGAAGGGAGTGCGTGAAAGAAACAGACAGAGAAAGGAAGGACTGAAAAGGAGTGTCAAAGATTAACAGTTACACTTTGCCATTTTGTTTGCACAGTAGCCCTACACACAATAATGGTTCTTCCTGCTGTGTGGTGACTGGACAGACCGCTATCACAAAGCACAATAGCTTCCATCACGCAGGGCTCCAGAGCAGCATATGAGAGTGTTTAACAGATACTGAATTGGTGGCAAGCTTTTAAAATTAATTAGTAAATTGAATTAGTAGAATAGTAGAAAATAGTAATTTAATACTACATACCCTTTTCAGACAGGACAGATTTATCATAGATCTCTGAAAAATTGACTCTTTCTTTTTTTGACTTTTCTTTGCCAGCTCATAAGGAAAGCAGCTCCAGCCTGGTGAAGCAGGGAATGTTGGAGCAACGAGAGGGCCCTTGGGGACGCTGGAGCGCATGTCATGTGGAGCTCACCCCCTGTGAACTCCGTCTCTACAGCCTGGACAGCAGCGGCAACCAGCAGTTATGTGCCGCCCTCTCACTGTCTCACTGCCAAGGGGTGAGTGCGCCCCAGCCACAGGATGGACGTGTGCTACAAGCTGTCTTCTTCAACAGCACCCGTGTGCAGTTACGAGCACCCTGTCAGTGGGAGGCGCTGGAGTGGCGCAGACTCCTCTGGGAACGCGTCTTGGCTGCTCGTCCAGCTCATCGCAAAGGAGAGCCAGCTCGTGCCACCTCTCCCAACTCCCATGAGCCCAATCCAGATACAGCGTTGGTGCCCATCCCTCGACCTCTGGTACGTCCCACAGCTCTACCACTGTTCACCCAGCACTGTGCCGATGTGCTTAAGGCTGGCCTTCTACACCAACTCACCGACCTCAACAACTGGAGGGCCTTCACATTTGTGCTGAGCCGTACCGAGCTACAGGCCTTCCCAACGGAGGGAAGGGGCCCTGTGTCAGAACCTGTGTTACGGTACCAGCTGGGTTCTTGTCTGGCTGTGCAGCGGGATGAGGAAGATGGAGGCACCAACTTCCGCTTCCAGGCTGTCTTCCCCGACGATGTGCTACGCTTGCGGGCAGAAAGCGAGCTTAAAGCCCAGGACTGGGTGGCAGCGCTGCGCACTGCAGTAACAGCTCAGCGGCCCCAGTGGGAGAAGAATCAACTGGGCCCTACAGAGGTGCTGATGAGGAGTAAACCAGCCAGGGAACGACGACACAGAGAGGCCCAAAGAGCTAAACGCCAATCCGTCACCACTAGCTTTCTCAGCATCCTTACCTGTCTGGCTGTAGAGAAGGGTCTCACTGCTCAGGGCTTCCGATGTGCAGGTGACCACCTCTCTTTAACACACTTTCATTATTTTTTGTTATAAAAGCAGTGTTTTGGGTTTTGGTTTAATTAGATTGTTTACATTTGGCAATTAACCACATGTATAAAAACAGAAAATAACCCAAATTAAGATAATTTAAAGACATTATATAGTGTCAGAGGAATAAATCAAAGAAGCACAGGTCCAAGACTGCAAACGCATATAGACTGTATATCCTTGGGCTTTTGCCTTTATGAAAGGGCATGTTCATATGAAGTTTACCCTTTTCATGGGTCGTATTACTCAGAAAGCTTTCTCAACTTCCAAAGAGGCTATTTTCCACTTCCTAGACAATTGTTTTAAACCAAATGCCTCTCTTTTCAACATATGCCATATCATATCATTACTTAAGCAAACAAGCATCCATTTTCAAAGCCAACTCTCTACATCTGTAATTTTAGTGCATATGTTTTGTCTCTCCTTTTCATATGTTGTGTGTTTATGCTGATATTTTTGTCCTTGAGTTTGTGGCCTTTCTATAGTGGCCTTGACAAACCAGGTAGATATCTAAGAAGTTATACTTATGTTATTTACAGTGTTATGTATCAGGCTCAATCTGTCACTTTAACACACCTTTATCTCTCTCTGTCTTTGGTGTGAAATTTCCACCCACTAAATGGGCATGAATGAAACGCTTTCCTCCTCGGTTGTTACAACCAGCGTTTTAATGCAGGATATTTGAAAGCCTCACCGAACAAGGACAGCAGGCACCTGACGATAATTGGGCCATATAAAGCGGAAAAAATCCCCTTTTAAAATCAAAGGCTCCCTGGATGCTGCGATCGGTGCGGAAGCTAATTGTTTGATTCAGGGCCACGAAAGAGTTTTTTTGAATGGGACGTGTAGGCCTAAAAAGAACAGAACAGCTGGGTACATCCCTGCTCTTGGTTGCCTTGCTTTCTCTCTCTCTCTCTCTCTCTCTCTCTCTCTTTCTTTCTCCCTCCTCTCTTTTTCTGACTAAGTGTGCTTATTCCTTGTTTAAATTGTTTGTTTGCTTTTATTACACAGTTTGGCCTCCAGCGAGCTGTCAGAATGTTTAGGTGCGGGTTGTCTGAGCCACTGTTGACACAGCCACAGTCACTGACCCTTCGATGTATGTTGCGATCTGTCAAAATCACAAGCTCCAATCAGATTCCCCAGCTGCTATGCAACTTCCCGTAGTCAGACTTCACAGGTTTTAAGCTGTCCAACGGCTTAAAAACCATGTTTAAAAAGTGTCAGATTGATATTATAGCACTTCCATAGAGGAACTGGTTGCTAGTTTGAAACTGTCTAGTATGTAATGCTTATAAGTAATACTTATAATGCTTATTCAGTTTTTTATAGTGAGTGGCCAGAATAAGCAACAAAGGGGCATGCTTTTGTAAATCTTGGGGGAAATGCATACAATACTTATTCATCCATCTGCCGTTGTAAAACGTTATTGTCTTTATACTAAATGTGTTATACAAAGTGTTTTTAGAACAGGAAGACATAGAGATGAATAGTGCCCTGAATTAGTATTGTGATCATTAAAACTTTTTATTTTTCATTCTATTGAATTGTCCATAATAATAGTGTACTTGTGTTTTGGGTTGCTCCCACCCCCCAATTGTTCAGTTTCCTCTAGCCCATCTTACATCAAAACACAATGAGCAATCTTTATTCAAATAATTAGACCAGCAGAATAACAGGACTTTGTTTAGGAGAGCCATGTGTGTCATCTGTTTGAAGAAGAAGAGACCTTTCTTTGACCTTTCTCTCAAGCACACACACCCCTTTTCTCAAGCCAATCAAATAGCTTGAACCCTACCTTGCAGTTGAGCTCTTTCACACACCTCCACCAAAGTACCCTGTAGAGCGAACAGGGACAGCAGATCAAATGGGAAGATCCAGCTGTAGGTGGGACAAAAGAGGCAAGCCAGGAGCACAGGGTCAGGAAGAGAGAATAGGGACCAAGGGACTGCTGTTTACATCAAAAAGATGAGCAGCGCATCTGTCTCAAGCAAACACGCATGTATGAGCACGCTTACACTCGCACAACCTTAAGCCTTCCCCTCTCACCATTTTTTTGTTTTTTTTGGAGTGAAGTGTTAGCTTGAATAGGGGACATCAAAGCTGGCTGAGGTCTTGTTGTCTTTTGCTTATGGAACCATGAAGACCCACCCTTCAGGGCTTGTCCCATAGAACTAGGCGGCCAGTTGAAAGTGGCGCGAGTTGCAAACCATAGTGACCTTCTAAGATTTAAGGACCGAACTCCTCCTCTGTAGCAGACACGCCTATTCTACCAGGAACCATTTACAAGTGGAACCTCAAAGCGCCCCTGAATCACTTCTCTTTTCCCTGCAAATAGTTGCTGATTTAGGGCAACAGGGTGCTGCTGAAAATAAAAGGGGAAACCTTGGGGACACTTTGGGAGTGAACACATCAAACGCTTCTTATTTGGCAAAGTTTCTTGTGTTTCCCACACTCCCAGGTTGGCCTCGCTCTATATGCAAGAAATATGTTCTTCCACTTCAGTTCTGCTTGGCCATGGAGCTTGTAGGAAATGTTTTTGGAGGGAGGCCCTATTGCCACTTTTACGTAGAGAACAGTAGAGGATAAGAAATGATAGAGAGAAGTAAGGGAAACAGGAATGTGAAATTCACATTCATGTCACTGAATGTATGTGTAAGGCCATGGCTTCAGCCTACTAGATTTTTTTATATCAGTTTAACAGTTAATTGGCTAAAACTCAGCTTTAGCCAGATGTCCCAGCTATCTTTGTGCCTATACTGGCATACTTGAGGAAGTTTTTTGAGCTGTCTGTCTGGCTGTGATGTGCAAACTCGCACCTTGTGTGTTTGAACATATGTGGGAACTCATGCTTGAGGCTCTGCTTTACTGGCACAGCCTTTATTGTCCACAATACACAGAGGCTGTGGTTTCTAAGCGGCCAGCTCCTTCCCAGAAGTGACATGCTCTCTGGCCACTGACCAGAGCCTCTCTGGCCAGTGGAACTGGAGTCAACATTTAACTACTACCTATGTCAGATCATCATTGGCTATTGTGGTGTGTTTTGCATGTTAATTATCGTTTCAACAGCTAACTTCTAAACAGAGTCTGAGTGATGAAACAATGTCAGGAAATTTAGATGTATTTTCAAACGTCTGACTTTGTTACTTGTGTTGAAATTATACCTTGTAGTCAATACTACACTTTATTTAACATTGTGTTCCATTTTTTTTTAAGTGTCTGTGCATGTAGGTGCTGCAGTTTAATTGATTCTAACTTCCATGACGTTATTTACTGTCAGAAATGTTTGTAAGCCAGTTGAATCATACAAACATTGTCGTCAAGATTTTGAGTCACTGTTTTCCTTTAATTTATGCAGAATTTATGTTTTCTTTTTGCAGAAAAAAACACAGCCTTCACTAGATCTCTCTTAATAACAGTCTCCCCAGCAAGAGCGGTGCCCAGAGATGTGCTATTTTTGGAATAGGGCGGTATTCGTGGGCTTACACTCTGCCTGCATGTTGATTACAAGGCAGCCCTGACACACGACACCCTGCTGCTTGGTCTGTGGTTCAGCCCAAATATCAGGCACCCATCAGCTGTGGCATGGGGGACACCACCTCTGACTTTTTATAGTCTGGGGTCCCTGCCCCTAAAAACCTCAAGTTTACATTGGCAGCACAGTGCAGCGCATGATGCTAGCGTCTAACCTCAGCTAGAACAACCCATTACGTATTGGTTTGGAAGTGGAATAGAGTGAATGTTCTTTTCTTGGTCCAGTATGGCAGTATACCTTGGCGACATTTTGTGCGTGTCAAGGGTCTTATTCACAGAAAAACATTTCTCCTTTTTTATTTTGTCAGGCCTCCACACCAGCTGAAATTATGTTACAGTTCTCTTTTATAATCCTTTAGGAGAGCCCATTCTGGACAATAACAAATTGTCTAGGCTAACATATAGACCAAACAATTATGTTTCTGTTTTATTAGTTTGTTGGATAAAATCTTACATCAGGCCAGGTGGAGCCAAAAAATAATCGAATGGGGGACAGAAACTGTTGAGATTGAAAAAGGTTTTGTCTGGTAGTTTCAGAGAGGCTAGCTTAAAAACATAAGATTCTGCTTTCCCTTCAGACCACTCCCCAAATCTATGCCTCCTTTAAACATTGGAATGAATACATAGTTTGACAGGCAAGTGAGACATCCTAATGTTTGGATGAGCATTTTATAGTCATATGCCTTCCACAGTTATATAAATATATACATTTATTTAGACCACTTAGCCTATTAATTGCTATCAGGATGTGAAGAGACTTTCAACCGGCATAACAAATGTTTCTGAAACAAATAATCTACCCTGCCTTTAGGTAGACCTATGTGTTATATCCATGATTTCAGAGCTGTGGCAGATAAATTTCAGTAAATAGCAACTTTCATTAAAAATTCTGAACTTCCCTTACCCATCTGTCATGTGGCTTTTGAAGCTTTGGTATATAGCTAGCAGTTCCCTGGATCAGATTTATGACATGAGGCTTGGAAATAATGACTGAAATGTAATTTGTTTGGCTGAACTAACCTTTAAGTGTGTTGGTAAGTCAGTAATTCATGTAATTCAGCATACAGTGAGGGATGCACGTATTTCTTATTGCTGTTTTCAACTGGGCTCTTTTCAGCCAGCTAACAATGCATCAAAAATAGACCTACAGCATCGCCTGTACACACTATAATCAGTGTCTCCCTCCACATACATTGGTACCGATAACATTCTGCCTGCCTTTTTTTTTGGAGACTCCTTTTTCTGGCTTGTTTTGTCCTTTCTATCGTACCTCCCATCTCGTCCACATTTCTTCCTCTCCCTGTGAAGTGTATAGCTGACGCTATGCTCCACCGAAAAGATTGTGCAAGTCTATATCCGTCTGTGCCTGTTCCCTTTATTCTCTTTTATTCTTTTAACCTCCACACTGTCTTGGGTCTGGCTCTCCCTGATGGTTTGGATAAGGGACACCTGTCATGTTCACAATCACCTGTTTTGGTTCTTTTAGGATAAGCCCTTTGCTGTAGATGGCCTCTACTGTTTGAAGACAACTTGAATAAGAAGTTTAAAAGACAAAGCAAAGTACTTTTGTGAGATTTCTTCTGCATTAAACAGTCACAGCATCGGACTGTTTTGCCTGTTTAGTACTAAGACACATTTAATTTTTTTCCTGTTTAGTCTGGACCGGTAAAAACACCTTTTTGTTTAGTTTGTATCCCAATGAAACAACAGTTGCTTTGGATTTTGTGCTGTTTAAAACTAGTACAACTTATGGACCTTATGTAATATATATGTTTAACCAGTCTTGTCTTGTTCATAAACGTTGACATATCTTGTTAACTTAATTACCTTCTGCTAACGATTGCCCTTTCTTAAGGTTGTGCCCTCATCAGTAGATAAAGTGGTCATTAACTTTTTCATTACCTAAGCCTGTGTGTGATTTGGCAATAGCTAATGAGGGACTTGATCTCTTCTGTCACAAGTTTGATTTGTGTGTTTGTAGATGCGGTTCCTCCCTCATTGGTTGGTTTGTTTTTCAGGATGTCAGAGGCCAGTGGGGCTGTCACGCGGCAAGGCCAAAGTTTGCTCTTACAGTGGCTGGTACTACTGCTCAAGTTGTCACCAGGACAACCTCTTCCTCATACCTGCACGTCTACTGCATAACTGGGACACCAATAAACACAAGGTATGTTTACAGACCTCTACACCTTGTTGTTAATAATTTAGTAAAGCCACAAAAAGCGAGAAGCTTGGAGTCTGCAAAGAAAAATCAAGCCTTAAAAATGCCCCTTAAAATGAAAGTGATTGACTACACTGTTTCTGTGGCTCAGGTGTCAAAACAAGCTAAGGAGTTTCTGGAGTTTGTGTATGAGGAGCCGTTGTTAGACGTCCAGCAGTTGAACCCATGTCTGTATGAGCATTGCGAAGCGCTGGCAGCCATTCTTAAACTGAGACAGCAGCTCCAGTCTCTCAGGGCTTATCTCTTCAGCTGCCGGGCCACAGTGGCAGAAGACCTCCGGCGCAGGTGAGTGATGTCATAGAGCAGGAAGAGGAAAGTTCTAGGACCCATAGATCTGTCTAGTAGAACAAGGATCGGTCAAAATGATCTAAAATGGAATCTAAACATGGGTTTTTATTTTAATGTTTAATTTACAAATGGAATAAAAACCACCTGTACCTTGTTTCTTGTTTTAGAACCCACATAAGAGATGTGCTGATCATTTAAACTTTGAAAGTTGTTAGACTTTGAAAAGTGTTGTTAAAGGCAAAAAACAGTTGGTATAATAAGTAATTCAGTAAAACATTGTACTGGAAATTTTTATTTATATCAGTGCTTCGGTATTTATAAAAAGCTGCCAGTTAGTACTCCTCCAATTTTACTTACAGTGCTTAAATCTGGCCAGCCTGGATCCATGCTGAGTTTTTCCTTTTTTAACATTACAGATTTGGGAGCGAATACATTGTGGAATAGTTTATTTTGTTCCAAACAGGAAATCACCCAACAAGTTGATTAAATAATAAGTGCCATAGGAGAAACAGCTTGTAATCGCTGCACTGTTTTCATAATAGTAACAGCTGCATTATCCATTTGATCTAGCTGTTTGATCTGAATGTAATAAATGATTGTGGCATCTTGCAGGGCACATTAGTAGTGGAAAAAAATAAAAAAAATAAAATCTTGCATCATTTGTGAAGACAGAAATGGAAACTACTGCCAAATGATTGTAAATGGAAACTTTTTTAGCACTTACTAAAAATTCTGCCTGACATGAAATGCGTTTTTAAATTGTTGAAGTTGTATAGAGGTGATATATGGTATGCGTAGTATTCAGGTTTCCTTTACCAAAATATGGTAGGCAGATTTGTACAAATCTATGCTAAAGATAGTTTGCAACTATTATATGAAAGTTGTAGCTTGTAGCATTGTCACCTTTAGAACCATGATCAATGTTTAAGTGCCATTACAAGTAATATATTTGGTTGCTAGGAATACAAATAAGATTCATTAGGAAGGTCTTTGTTGGATTCTTAAGGGCAGGTTCAGCGAGAATGTGAAGGAACTGTGTTTATGTGTAGGTTCTGGCACTAAAAGGCTTGTCTAGGTGATGAATGCTTCATGCTCTTACTGGGGTCAGTCTCGTGTGGAAACCCTCTTAAACATTCACACCAGGAGAAACGAAAGCCTGTACAGCTCTGTGATGAAGTATGACATAATGGAAAGCTACCACTGTCATTTCCCTCCTCTTATATTGAAATAATATTGATAAATGTTTACTGGTTTTAGGGTTAAGTGGAAGTTTAGTAAGAGAAACTACAGTTGGATACAGCAAACAGTACAGGGACAAGGTTGAAAGTTAGGTTGAGTCCCAATGGTCTACTAGTCGTCCAGCAAATGACTAGTCAATTAGTGAGATCAACTATTTTATCTATATTTATATTAAGGGTAAAATCTGAAAAAAAAAAAAAATTTGAGAAAATGTTAAGCACATTCCTTGTTGGAAGCTAATTTTCTTTCTTTATTGAACTTCTAAAAGCCTAGTGTCCATGAAACATTTTCCATTTTTCATATGGAAATCACATAGCATGGCAAAAACGTTTCAGTAAATAAAAGAACTTCAGATGTTGACTTAATCGTGTTGCTAATGCACTCTTACCTACACATTCAGAACACTGTTTGTTGTTTGAATCACTGAATTATTGAATGGGCCAGTACCCTTTCGTATGTATTCGGTCCTTTGAACTCCATGGTGACGTAGGACCAGGATGGTCGTTTGAAGTGCAGACGTGGGGGCTCTAGCAAAGCGAACCTCTGCTTAAACTGAATTTCCTTTCCAAGGTCCATCTCCTTGGAGCTCTCCCAGCTGCCTGCTGAGCAGTGACTTTATCTGGCCGCTGTGTTTACAGGGTCCAGCGGGGTGCAGCAGCAGTGACCCTAACAGGAGGCAGTGCTCGATGGCTAGTGTTTACAACCGGGCTATTAGCAGGCAACGGCTAATGCTTCGCTTTTCAAAACAGTGCAGGATTGATGAGGGCGGTGGCGCTAAAATATTACCTTACCCATCCATCGCCTGGCCTGGACGCTCATCAGCGGTTCTGAAAAGGCCTGCAAGTGTTTACACTAAGCTACGAGAGGGGGGGTAGAACTGTCACAGCCTGCACAGTTGAGCCTGATCTAATGCGCCTCCCCAGACTGCAGGGGCTTCTGCACGCGTGTGTGTACCTTAAAAGGTTAGTTCACACAAAAATAAAAATTCAGTCAACGTTTACTCACCCTCGTGACATTCCCAACTCATACAATAACGCTTCTAATTAAAAGGTCTTGGTTGGTCATAGTTGTTTGTAAAGCAAGCACAACAAATAAGTAACATTGCACCAAACTGTATTGAACCAGAAACACTCTTTAGAGAGTAAGATTCTCGGCGCAAGCGTTTGTAAAAACAAGCCTACACAGCAGCAAAATCAACATTGCCCTCTGGTTATGTGCTTGCCACCCACTGATAACGGTGGATGCATGTGCCGTTCTTCTATTTGACAACAAGCACCATATCGCCTGGTTACCAACACCGCAAACACTCCTCTAAGGAGTATATATTTACCCTGAGAAAGGACAAAACATTCATAGATTAAGCTTTTTCCATGAGTGGAGATGAATTTACGCTTAAAAAAATGGAAGAAGGAAAGAAAGATTGAAGTTCATCATGATCATAGGTAAATAAACACGTAAAATGAGAGCAGGAATCAGGTTTCTTACACATCGTCCTGACTTGAACAAGCTTGACTAAGACATCCAAATCAGCATAACAACACATCCGCAGGGATTAAGTTAGGATTTCTTCTTGTCATACAGGAGATACCGCATTAGACCATGGAATCCTGTCAATGTAATACCTCTTCTTTGTCAGTCTTCACAAGATGTTTAGTAATACCCCACTTGTTCTGATTTGTGGGTATGTAAAGCTTTGTTGTGTGTGGCTTCCAGGCACTTTGATTAAGAATTGGTATCTCACTAAAGGTTGTAAATCTGTTGTGTCAACAGTGGCCTGCATTCTTAAAAGGATAGTTCATCCAGAAATGAAAATCATGTCATCATTAACCCACCCTCATGTTGTTTATTTTTTTAAGAATATCCTGGCCACTGTTGAATTGAATGAGGACTGGCTTCAGTCATATGGCTTCGTATGGCTTCAAGTTACATTAACCACTTCTATACAATTTGGAACTTGACAGAAGCCTCTTTATTCACCTTCAATGTAAGGAAAACAGCAGCCAAGGTATTCTTTAAAAAAAATAACTACTTCCATGAAAGAATGAAAGTTTTAAATGATCAAAATAATCAATTAATTTTCATTTTTGGCTGAACTAGTCCTTTAAGTGGCCAGATATATTTTTTGAAGTGCCTTATCATGTAGCGTTCTTATTCAGTATGTTTTAGGAACACGTACAAACTCTTCTACTCCTCTGAGAACTGTACCGGTCATTTCAGGAAAGAGCTTTTACTCCCACTCCTTGGGTGCTACAGCATAAATTTCTTAAACCTCAGATAGGCCATCACAGCTCTTGATATATTATCATTTTTTATGTGCCATACGTCAAACACATAGTAACAAAACAGCTTTCAGCAGCTCTATTTGTACTAATGACACCTGCCACAACTCTAGTCTATTGACCCTTAAGCCTTCCATAAACAAATGAAAAGGGAATTCATCCCCAGCTTAGTAAACATCCCACCCCCTGCCTCCATGCCTCAGTTTAGACTTAGATTAGTGCGGTAATGATGGCTCAGCCTAATGAGGCCTTGGGGATGAGTTGTGAATGGGGCTATCTGGAGTGTCGCCATGTTTTCCTACTTCCAGCAGTGAAGGAGAAACACTGAGCACTACCACAAATCCCAAAGAAAAAGACGGAGGTGATGCTCAAAACTTAAGCTCTTGCAAACATGTGCAACAAAACTCATATGCCTCAGCACAATGTTCTAATACATACAACCAAAAAAGCACACTCAGAATTATAGCTCCCTGCCATCTGAAATTATATGCGCCTCCGTCACCATAATTTCCCTAAATTTACTCCTAAATGCCCCATTAGAGCTCAAAACTACCTAGTATGCTTTCCGTCCATGTCACTCATGTTATTAGGAGCCCTTCCTACATAATGCCACAGATATCTCCCTGCTGTTTCTGAGCTACATTTGTGGCCAATAAGACTGTCTCCACTTCCCAACATCTGTCCAGTGGGATGCTAAAGCCGCTGAGTAGAGCGGAGGAACTATTAGTGGGTTGGAGTAAAGATGCACTAAAAAGTTCCACTGGTTCCCAGTATCAAACTGTTTAATCATTCCAATTGTCCATCAGAATCCCATTCAAGTAGACAGCTTTATAACATGCTTCTCTGTGGTGGGGCTATGTATTGGCAATATGTTTGTTATTTTCCACAATTAAGCACATTTCATTAGGAAGTTAGGTCATTTGTTTACATATTATTTTACAAATTATGGTTACTGGTAGTGTTTCCTGTAGAGCGTCCAAAGTACCTTTAAAGGAACCCATCCTTATGTTATTTTGTGCTTATAACTTTTTTGCTTCTAAGGAACACAAAAGAAGGTATTTAAAGCACGTTGTTAACCAAACAACAGTGGCACCCATTTACGTTCATTGAATGAACACAAAACCACTGAAATATTTCTCAAACTATTGTCTTTGGTGTTCCATAGAAGAAAAAAACACATGGCTTGAAATAACATGAAGGTGAGTAAATGATGATTTTCATTTCTTTAGGTGTGTCACCCAGGTGTCTATTCTACTGATTTTCATCTGGAACTAGTCAGCAGCTTATCAGTTTATTGTATGGTAGTTAATTTGATGAACTACACACGCTAAGACACTTACACTACACCTGTGAACTTGAGGCCAACAAGTTTTGTTGCACATCCGCAGTGTCCACTCTGTGACTGTCTCTCTTGTGACTTCTTCTCAATAACTTCTAATATTTCTCAGTCTTTCATTTCATTTCCTCCTGCTCTCCGCCTGTCCTCTCCTACTCCCCCTCTCACAGTATGCCTGCTGCAATCCCACTCCCATCCCCTCTTTCCGGATGATTCTGTGGGCCCTTGAGTTTGTAATGTGAGCAGGCGTGGGTGAATGAGAGAGCGAGAGCGCGAGAGTAGACTCATGGGAGGAGTGAGGTGAAGAGGGCCATAATAGCCAGCCAGATGGAGAGAGAGACAGAGCCGCCCCACTTCACCCATAATAAGGGGTAGTGCTTTTAAATGCCTATTTTACAGCCTTTTTCCAATTCAATTGAATTAACCCCTATTTCCACGCAATTTGGAACCCGTGTTGTCATGGATACAGAGGCGGGATGTCGGAATACTGCCATTCCCCCGGAATGGTTTTGTATGTGGGTGTGTGTGGCCTAATGCAGTTAGTATTTTTATAGATATGCGAAGGTTAAGGTGATTATTTATACGATTTTCATGCTAATGTTAATTTTCCTTCTGTTTCTGCAGAATCTTTCCAAGGGAATACCTGTTACAGCATGTCCACCTCTATTCATTGGCAGATCTACAGCAAGTAGGTGTTCTGTTTCCTCCCTTAACCTCTCTTGTACACACCAACACCTATGTTGTGTATATAAGCGCTGATTGCATAGAAAAGTCTTCACAATTCTTTATCTTCTCAATTTACAATCTTCTCAATTCATTCTGCAGAATGGATTTAAATGAGGACAAATGTGTAAGCTATAGAGCTAAATGTATTACACTCTCAATTGAAATGTAAAGTGTTATCAAATTAGCCAAACTATTAAATTAATAAATGGCAAGTAACAGCCATTTGAATGCTACTGAAATCTTTCTGCAGTATTTAAGTTCAGGTCAAGAAGGTGCATTTAAGATACAGGGGCCCCAAAAGTCATTTGTATGACTTATTGCATCAAATAACAATATATCAAAGCAAGTGGCACCTGCAAATAAATTATGTAACTCTACTTTTTTCGACCGTTTTCCATCACTTTCATCCTGCTGGTATCCAGGTCATTTTTAGTTGATGTATGGTGTCAGTTCACACAGGTGTCCTAGCAGAGCAATCACAGGTGTAGTTCATCACCAGAAAGTGTCCAAATATTTTTTGTCTGCTTTAACAAACTTGTGTGCTTGCACTACATTTGATACACTTGCTATGATATTCAGTTATGCAATGCAATAAAGATTCATTTGTTTTTAAGTATGGCTGTGGTCTCCACATACTTTATCGGCCACTATATATACACACCTCTCTGTTCCCATACTGTACAGAAAAGACGTCAGCACATTAACACACACTCAGACACACACCTGTAGCACACATCATCACCATGTGGAGAGTGTGTCTGCTCAGTCTCATCTGGCAGTGGGAGTTAAGTGGCTGTAAGAGTGTGTATGCTGTGTGTGTATGCTGTGTGTGTATGCTGTGTGTGTATGCTGTGTGTGTGTTTTTCACACCCTTTCCTGATGCCTTATCCAAAGTTAGAGTTACTGTAAATACATGAACAGTAACCCACAGCCTTGGAGTAAAGGTCTTCTAAATAACTCTCTGCTTTTTACCTAAAGTATATTTGTGAATCCTTCAGCACTGGTAATTAAAAAGATTGGCCTCGTTTAGTCCAATTATCTATTTTTTAGTTTTTTTTTTGTTTTTGCAAATGTAGCCACATTTTTAACATTTTGTTTTAAATATAAGACATGGTAATTGATAACTTGTTCTTAAGGGGATGAAACGTCATGGTCGGTATCAATTTATCTGATGTAATTGTTTTGGGTGATAAACATTTCATTCCATAGATTCTGGACATTGGTTTGTTGTAATATATATACTGCTATTGGACCTAAAACAACCAGATACTGTGTGAAAACCCTTTGCAGTAACTGTATATAAAAAATAAAGAAGACTGTGTTCTCTCCTCTATGTTTTCTTCCTGCATTCTGCCCCCTTTCTAATACCCCCTGCTGTCCTGCCCGAATTTTTGTCACTCTTCTGTTTCTTAGAAATGACCCCTGGCCTTATTTTTCTGTTGCTCTCAGAACATCTATTCTCCTGTCCCACAGCCCCACTCCCTTCTGTCTCCTGATGGGAAGCTGAGTCCGTTTACCCGCTCCCTGTGTTCCCCCCACCCAGCTAACTAATTACTACCATTCAAGAGCAACAGGCAGAAAAACAAAGCGTAACAGTCTCCCCTCTGCTTCATTCCACACTATTCTTCACTAACATCACATCGCCTGTCTCTCTGGCCTTCAGCGGTTCTACTTTCACTTCATCTCCCTCTCGGGTTTCATGGTTGAAGAGCTTTATTGGTGTGACAAATAGTTATACAATTGTATTGCCATTTTCAGCTTGGTTGTGTAATATTCTTTCCATGGCACAACCAATACAGGACGAGTTTGTTTTGTGCCAGGGCAACATGTTGCACCACCAATAAAGTAATAAACTAAAACTAAATAAACTAATACAACTCTCTTTCTCTATTGCTTTCTTTTTCTCTCTCTGTTCCTGTCACAATATCTAGGCACACAGAGGTCTGATGAGCAACCTGTCTGTTTCAGTTCTGCTCTTTAGGTCTGTGGATCTAAAACAGAGAATGTTAACAAGCACAGCTCGTGTATAAATACTTCATAAAATACAGAATATTTAATTTCTTGTTGTGTTGCCTCCATTTAATTCAAACTAATTCCATTAGTCATGAAAATTTGGCTCCCACTGCCACTTTGAAGTGAAACACTGCAGTTCTCAGTGATTCTTAAATGCATTCTGTACTGTCACTAGTTTGCCCCACTCCTTGTGGACTTTTTATCCATTGCCTTTGTAGCAAAGCCTTTATACTCCCCCCCCACTGCTTCAGACCCTTCTTTACTGCCTCTGTAAGGCCCAAATTTAAGGCATTTCCCATTCACCTCACATTGCTGTCTCTTTCAGCCCCTTAATTGGCTTACCTTATTAAGGAGCTATTTTCTTTTAGTGTTGCTACTTAATGCTAGGTCCTCCCTGGCTCTGGAATGCTCGCCCTTCGTGTAGAGGTCACTGAATGCTGAACTATCTCCAGCAAGCCTCCAAACACTATACACCAAATTCAAATGCTCTCCCCCATTCAGTTCTAACAATTAGCCCTGGGTTTTGGGTTGTCTTTTTTTTTTTTAATAAATGACCTCATTGACCATATTTGTTTGCATAAGGCTTGCCCAGAAGCCACCTTTGTTTGGCCACTGCCTTTTGTTTGATATCTCTACTGGAAGAGTAGGAAAAGTTTTTCGATTGTGCCCCAAGATGGCCCATGAGTAGAGCGCTATTTGAATGCTAATGGTATTGTATGTATTGTATCAAAGGCATCCACGGTAGTCTTGCCAGTCTGTAAAAAATGAAAACAAACTTGTTTAGAAATTTTGTAGTAATGTGCACATTCTGTATGTGCAGAGATGCAGGTTCTTAAATACATGCCCCAGCATACTCAGATCAACAGTAGATCAACAGTATAATGCTATCATGAACCCAGTATCTCCTTTATTAAGTTCAAGCAATAATCAGATGCCTTAAGGCAAAGGTTACATTCAGAATTCTGGTGTTTATCCTTGTCAAAAGAAACATCAGTCTTCAGAATCAGTATATCCACAGGACTTTGCTTTAAGTATGGCTAGATGCCATCAGGACTACTGTGATCGGATCTGATTGCATGGTCTAAATGTCTACTTGTTTCTTAATCCATGTGCAGGGTGAACCTTCATGCCATCTCTCTCGTACCCACCCCACAACATACCCTGGCTGACAGGCTTTCTCTCACTTCCTTGCCACGCTGGTCTTAATCCTGTTTTGCGAGGTCTTGGCAGGGAGGGTGTTATCCAAACAGAGCTCACACTCTTTTTATCTGTCTAATCTGGGCCCTTTCTCTGCCGTTTAATGGAGCAGATGAGGACATTAAGGCCTGGGCTGAGGAGGGGATGAAAAAGTAGGCGCTAAACTGTGGTTTTAGGGGATTAAGGGGACCACGACAAAGCACATGCAAGACAGGAGCAAAAGATCGGGGGGTGGGGGGTTTGATTTGGCGGACGTCACCTATGGCCTTCGTAACCATGACAGAGATGCTGATTTTAGGCAGCTTTGATGGATGTGATAGAGGATAGTTTAGAAGAGGATATTTGGAACATACAGTGATGTTTAAAAGTCTGATTTCTCCTAAGATCCTTCTGGTTTGCATTTTTCTAATACATACTTGTTATAATTAAAATAACCAAAAAGTTGAATTAAAAAATGTACATGAATTTGAGTATTTTGCATGACTCCCTTTTGATTGAATGATGACTTGCCCTTAAGCTGGCATGGACTTCACAAGTCAATGTTCGATATCTGGTGATCCATGCTATCTCAACATGATTTTTTGTGATTCAAACAAATCGGACCTTTTGTACAAAGTTGTAACAAGTTTAGCTACTTGATTAGCGACCTTGAAGTCTACTTTAAAGCTACAATCCGTAACTTCTGCCTCTCTGTAACCATGTCTGTGAACGTGAAATGAAGCCATTCCTGGGAAATTGGACCAGACAGCTTAAATTATAAATATTATTATAATTATAAGCCGTACTTATTCAGTAACTGATTTTTTGTTTATTTTTAACCAACAAAAGTTGCAGATTGCAGCTTTGTAAGCAACATATTTTATGTGGTTGTAGATTTTTCAATCCTATTGATGAGCAGCACAATTTAGTTTTTTTTTTTAGAACATTTATCTTTTCTACTATATAACTGACTCACTCTCTTCCTCTCTCTCTCTTTCTCTGTCTTTTTCTCTCTTAAATTAATAATAAATGAGTTTAAAGTGAGGTTCTGGTTCCCTCAAACATCTAATTTTTATACATAAATTTACACTTTTAATTCATTGTCAGTAACTCTCTTTAACAGCCCTCAAGCTCTCTCAGTCCCTCCCCATCAAGCCTGGTGTAACTGAACTTGCTATTTTTCAGTGGCCCTATTAAATTATTGAAATGCTTAATTACTCCCTCTGCCAGCATTGATCAAGGGGGATATATATCATTATTACCAAGGGATGGCAAGCCACTTTGATTGGTGGCTTGCAACGTTTCCTTAATGCCTTGCTATATTACTCTTCCGCATGGGAAAAGTCAAGTTATTACCTCCAGGCTTCTGTCAGCCTGGTCAGAGAAAAACGGGGACTGAAGGCTGCTTGATGGATGGATTGTTAAGGGCCCTCCTGTTGCCTGGACCGGGAATGCTTGCCAACAGTATCACCTCTATGTTTATTGGGCAGTGACAGTGACTGCTTTATAGCATTGTGGATCATAGCCATTCTGCATCACTTCTTCCAGCCTGTGCTGAGCTCCAGTAGAATGAATCATCCAACATGATTCAATTTATTGACTATGTATTTTAAATAGCACGTTTGAGCAGAATAGCGCTCAGTTAATTCCAATGAATTAGGATCAATTGCACACCCATGCTATTAAATGAAAAGTTTACCCAAAAATAATAATTTTAAAACCATTTACTTACCCTTATTTTATTTCAAAACTTTTCAAAACCTGCATGACTTCAGCACAGTTTTATTCCTCCATAGAAGATATAATCACTTTAATGGTGTTGTTGTGTCCTTTTTAAGGCTTGAAAGCTTCAGTCTTTTTTTTAATGCAACTTTTTAATGCAACTGCTTGGAAAACAGTAGCCAGCATAGCATTCAAAAAAAAATATTTTTAACATACAGGTTTGAAATGACAATGTTAAATAAATAGATCACGTGACCTTGCCAAGTAAGATGTGTCCCTGCATTATTGTTCAATCATATTGTAGAATTAGGTTTGGGTCAATGTTAGATTTAGGTTTAGAACTGGGTTTGGGGCTTATATACCATTTATATCAACCTATTATTTCCATCTGATTTCAGTAGTTTTTTTTTTTTTACAGGAATGTTGTTCCAGGACCAGTAAAGGATGTTGATCCAAAAGCATATCTAATTTGGCAAAATAAGACTAAATAAATAATGGCAGAAATGTCATATTTGTGTAAAGGATTATTTTAATTTGCACATTTCTTGCTTCAGTGCATTATGAGTCACAGTGTCACAGATGTGAGACATTACAACAATCTCTGCATATCACATTTGAAGTAACCAAATGATCCTGGTCGCAGTGTCCATGGGCCACAGAATGTAGCGTCCTTTTCCCACACAAACCATCTCCTTTTCAACCCATTCTCCTCGCTCACGCTGTGTGCGTATGTGTGTGCACGTGCATGTCTTCCGTGCAAGACCGTGGTGGTCCTTCTTTTATTCTGTCTTCCCCCAAGCCCTCCCGTCCCACCCTCACAAGCTCTCCTCCACTGTCCCCTCTTCTCCTCCACCATTCTTTGGCTGGCTCCTTGTGGAAGGGCTAAAGAATGCTGGCAGGCCCTTTAATTGGTGTGCTGCAGTGCTGCCAGGTGTAGCCACTTGTCTCTGCCCCCTTGGTGAATATGCACTAGAGGTCTAGGCCCCTTCCCCTGCCTCATTCAGCTGCCTACAATACGTCTTCTTCAGTACCCCGCTTTCAAAGACCATGCCGATTTTTAACTACTCTGGCCGATAAATGGCATTCACATATTATTTTTTGCAAACAGTCTCCCGAATGGAATTACCCCACCCTCAATCCATAGCCAACCCCCCGCTCTCTAAGCATTCATTAGTTTTCATGTGGATTCCTGATGTGCTGTCTTTTTTTCTTTTTTTTTTTGTCCTTGGCCTTCATTGAAACTTGTTCTGAAGTGTTTGTCCAGTCGCTAAAACTCTCAGACATCTAACTGTTAACTGGAGGATTACTGTCCATTTAATAGGGTTTAGGGTTTGTTTTTTATTTTAGCACGGACTGCTGGAATCCAGCTGCTGAATTCATCTCATACCTGTTGAACACATTTGGTTAAGCCCATGTGATAGTTGATTCACTAGGGTCACAGTTAAACTTTTACTATTCTCTATGTTTCCTTTCCATGGTCTTCAAGCTTATTTTTTCCAGCTACAAACAAGCCTGTGGTACTCTGTAGTTCTGTTTAACACATTTTGCCATACTTGAATCCAATAAGAGTCAAAATGTTACAAAGAGTGCAGATTCCTAATGTATTTTTCTGTCCTGCAGGTAATCGATGGAAAGCTCGCTCCCTTCCTCTCAAAGGTAATCAAGTTTGCCAGCTCTCACGTCTACAGCTGCAGTCTGTGTCGAGAGAAGGGCTTCATCTGTGAACTCTGTCAAAACGGGCAGGTCCTCTATCCCTTCCAGGAGAATGCTACCAAAAGGTTAGACCTACAGTCACTGCTCATGGCCTCAAGGTCCGTAAAGGCATAGATACTGCATGCATTTGCCCAAGGTATTTGGACACTTGGTGTAAGTCACAAATAAACATGAATTTCATTGCATTAGACAACAAAATATTAAACCAAATTACATCTGCAAACAACTGGGAGCTAACTAGCATCTCGTCTTGATCAACTTTTGCCACCACTTTGTGCCCAGGTTGTTTTTAGCAGATGTATGAAGTCAGTTCACACAGGTGTTCAGCCGCAGGTGTAGTTCATGCATCAAAGATCTTCTTCATCACAGATGATGGTGGTGTTGCTGATCCCACAGCTCTGTAATAAAGTGTCAGTTGTCTTTCAAAAGCTCCTCATCGCCCATGATTGCCCTTGCCTGTCTAATGTTAGTCACACCCAGCAGGCATTGAATTGAAGGCGTGTGAGGTATGATGGTGCAGTGACAGGGCAGTCTGTGTAAGAGGACAGTTAATCCCTCTAGCGTCTCAGCTTCTTTAAGCACGCTGCTCTCCGTCCGCTTATGGCCTGCAGCTGATAAACCGCTCTCTGTGCTTCATACCAGACAAGAATCTCTTGAACTGCCCAGTAAAGCAAAGAGCAGTTACCAGGTGTTTAAACATAGCTTCTCACCCAGGGCCATGGAAAACTGATAAAGCCTGAATCACACCATTAACACACCATTAGTGAGAAGACAGAACTGCTCTGACATATGTTGAATGCTGGTATTTATTTTTTAAAGCACTTGTGCTCTTTCTCTATCCTCTAAACTGCTTCATTCTGTTCTGTGTGATTTCTAAACAATTTAGCAGGAGCACCAGAATTTGATTTATTGATTTATATTTAAATAAAATCCAGCTGCTTAAGGGAATGATCCGGTCAGATTTTAAGATTTTATATTGTGTTGCTTTTGGAATTAGTTAACGCAACAAAATAATTGAGATTAATCTATATTAACTGTTTAATTTTTTAAGATAGCCCTGCTGTCTGTAAATCTTTATTCAGTAAAAGATAATGATCCGTTAGTCCAACCGGATCCAGGTGTTACACTAACCGCTTCACTGTATGCCGGTTCAGCTTATCCAGAATGTTATGGGTGTATTTGTGTGCATTTCCTGTTGTATCTTTAACAGTACGTGCTCAATAGAGCCCTAGCGTGCAGTTATAAGAGCAGAAGGTGTCTCCACACCCCACTGTAAATCCATAAATTCCACAAACCTCCACCACACCTCTTAGATGAGCAAGTACCATTGCTGTTTGGCTCTTGGACACTAACTGTAGGAAAGTATTATTTATTTATAGAGGCGGATTTAAAATAGACCTTCTGTGGTCTCGGCTAGTATTATCTTGTTAGCATGCTTTGGGTTTTATTTATGGCACGCTCTGAATCAGTCGAAATTTTCAGTTCTGGTGTCTGTTTATACGCAGTGGAGATCAGCAGTTGTCTAGGAAATCACATGAGGCAGAAACAAGTTCAAATGATTGTAATCAAGAACAAGGTATTGTTTCCATGATACTTTTATTCAAAACATGGACAGTTTTAGATAATAGACCACCAGGAGAAGCTTTGGATGGTAAAGCCAAACCTCTTGGCCAGTAGTGAACTTGGAATTTAGTTTGGGTTTGGCAGTCCAAAACCTTGAACCACTGGGCTACTGCCGCCCATACTGCTTTACAGAAAGAAAACATTTCTCTTTATAGAAACGAGGCCTTAAATGTCTAATTGTTCTAGTGCAGAATAAGTTGGCACGTTTTATATCTTATATATTATTATAAATCTGAGCCTGTCAGCAAACAGATATTTGTGTATTTTTTTACTGTGTTCTAAACTGCAGTACAGCAACATACTGAATTATGTACATCAAAGTTAGACCTGAAAATGTTTTGAGGTTCTAAACTGTTCTCTAAACTGCAATCTTTGGCCTTGTTCTGTTAAAATTAAACGATTAACTAACCCTCCAAAATTCCTTATATATTGTGTCTTCGAATGTTTTCACCCTGTGCTCTGTTTTTTGACTGCAGGTGTGAGGGCTGTGGAGCCGTCTTCCACGCTGAGTGCCGGATGCGAGCGCAGCCATGCCCGCGTTGTGTGCGCAGAGAACTGCACAAGAAGCCGGCTTCGTTCTGGAGGAGGCATGGTCCTCACGACAGCCCTGATGACGAGGTTCTGGGCTGCTTCGAGCTGGACACCTGAGATGGTTTACGAAGTGCAGCTCTGAAGAGCCAAGCTGCACGAAAGAGCCCACTGCACTAATAAAGTCCAAGTGCTGCTGTATCTGTGTGTGTGTGTATGCGCGTATGTGTGTGTGTTTGCAAATCCAAGAAGGACAAGGTTCTGCGGTGGTCTGGTGGAAGTGCTCTGTGTTTGAAAACAGTGACGTTTTTGTTTTTTACTTTCTCTCTCACCTGGGAGAGATGGACGCAGAGACAATAATTCAGCTCCAGAAGAGCAGGGGCTTCATAATGATACCAATTTACCCTTCCCTTTCATCTACCAAATGACAGCCAGGGCCAACCGACAAATACAGGCAAAGTACGCTCACACACTTGCACATAAACACACTCGCTGACAGACATAAAATAATGCACTTTCTGCCAGACTCACAATCCAAGAGCGATGATTCAAACCAATTTCTGGACACAAATAGAGCTTCTAATCCATTAATGGTTCTGCGAAAATGAGAGCAAGACATGGCAGTCTGGCTGTTGCATTTTGTTCCTCCACGCTGTAGTTAACCTGCGATGCTAAAGTCTTGATCTTGGACACATAGAGAGTGAATGAAGATAAACAACCCCACAACCTAAATGTCTTTTGCGTAACTCCCCGAGCTGTTCACATCTGCTTTCCTACGTAAACCACGAGTTCTCTTTCACATGATCTCATTCTTGCACTTTTGCATTTATGAAGGCCCAGCCACTCATGTTGAGGGGTCACAACTGAATTTTACTGGGGGTTTTGTTTTCATTATCATATTTTTTGCACTGTGGGTCACCGTATGTCGCCATATGTTTTCAACCGATGTCTCTTTGACACTTTTAGCTCTGCAGGCTGTGCTGATGGTTCGAATTGGGTTGTAGCGGGTTATAGGATTGGTGTTTTTCCCATCCAGCTGGAGTTAAAGAGTTGTGCAAGTGTTTATCAACACTCGATGGCACTGCCTATAAGCAGAGGAACCATGTTGTTCTTGTTAACCGCCTGGGCTATGATTACAAACTATCCTCAGCCACCGAGCCCCAAAATTACAGTCCAGAATTCTAGGGCTTTGTTTAGCATTGGTAAGGTCTTTTTAACAAGAAATGTAAAGCAAACCCTACGTGGACTAGCTCATAATTCATGTTGTCTATCTGACCTCTCCTAGTATGCTTTGATACAGTGTTTTCTTGCTACTTGAACTAAGAATTGGCAATAATCACGTTTTGCTTTCGCTGCCTTATTTGACTTCCAATTCTCCAGCCAGATGTGTTCCTCACCAAACGGACAGTATGTGAATAATAAAACAAAAAGATGGATGTTTCCTGAAAAAACCCTATTATATCTAATTCCTTTGTTGCCTTTTAGATATTCCCCTATTACTTCATTCATCTCTTTTTGCTTCCTCGAGAAACATACAGTAGGAGATAATGACGTATGGGCATCTCCCCATGGATACCTTACCAGCAAACAGAGGCTTCAGATTTAAATAACATTCTGCTTTACTCTGTATATGAAATAAACTGGAAATACCCACACATTAATGAAAAACCAGCTGCTATGGGGCTCTGTATTGGTTACCTGTTACCTGCATTAAAAAAGATACAGAACGTTCTGGTAGGAGCTGAATGCTTGAGTGCTGACACCATGAGGAACCTTCTGCTGAGATTTAGTTTCTAAAACTTCTTGAGCTTATGGAGGTGGGACTAGGTCAACTTCAAAGTACATATCATTTGCTACCATGTTACATTTCATATTATGAGAAAAAGTGTTTATTCCAATAGAGCTTATGTTTTGCTTTGAGATATTTGCACCAAGAATTCGTTGTTTACCTTTGAATGAGATTCAGTCTTAGTTTACATGTATTTGGTGTGCGATAGGATGAAAGATTGTGTTCGTTGTTCAGAACTGTTCAACATTTGATCGTATTTATTCTGTCTGTTTCTTTGCCTGCCTTAAATTGAAAGCCAATGCATCAGCCTGTTGTTCTTTGATTAGCAAGCTATAGTCATTGAGTTTGTGAGAGGAAAACGTTTCAGTATTTAATCTAATCAGAATATCAGGCTATGAAATATATCCTAATATAATCACTTATATGTTGTTTTGTTATGAAAGGCGAAGACCTTTACTTACCTTACTAAAAAACGGAATTGCCCCAGACACTGGGTCATGGAATATGATTGTCTTGTTTTCCATGAAAGATATTGTTACGTTTCCATTTAAGCTTGAACGTAGGCAAATGCACCATGTTTTACAGTTTCTGAGAGAAATTAAAGATACTGTAGGTAATAATGATGTATTTGCAATCTGTTAGCTTTGAAAGTTCAATGTATTATGGTACAATGCTAATATCTCTTGCATTATTCGCACTGTTTTAGTGACACTTTGAATCAGGGATTCTAAACACACTGGATTAAAGTAGTGGAGGGACAGGAAAAAGGGATTAGAACATAGTGGATGTACTTGGTTGAAATTTGTATTATTATTTTTTTTCTGTACACCAAATTGGTCCTTTATTTTCATGTATTTGTTGAAGGCATAATGTACAGTAAGTGTCTTTATCAGCCATCATGTTGATATTGGTTGTATATTTACATATCATGTTTTTGTTTCATAGGTATTTATTGTATTTATATTCATTGCAATTTAACTGTTTCTTTATCAGTTTCTGGATTTTTCCCTGTGTTTTCTTGTAACCTGTAAAGTCTCCACTACAAACAACCTGTTATGCAACTACAAACAATTGTTTCAGTACTGTTGCAGTTTCCTTCCAATTTTTTTTTTACCACTGATGCCAATAAAGTAAATTACTTAACACATTCTGAAATCTTTATTATTCAGCACTCATGGTATAATGTGAATTGACTTTTAGGATTTTGCAAGTAATCTGAATTATTCATAGATCCGTTTCCTGATCAGAATCCAAGGTGAGTCTCATGGCCTGGCAACAGTGGAACAAATGCATCATGGCTGTGTATGTGGTTGTGGTGTTCCCTTTTGGGCCCCGGTGCATCAGAGTAGGTCCATGCACTGAGTCACCAGCTAATCCCAAATTAAAAACCACATGCTTGTATCTGGTTCTGTCTGGAGTTGCACCAACAACCACTGGACCTGTTATGGACCACAGCATGAGGCTTCTAATTTTTTGCTAAGCTGATGCATTGTGGTACCGATTTAACTGCACCACATATAAACATTTGAAATTCTGTCGAGTGATATCATGGTTCTACTGAGAACCGTTACCATGGCAGTATTTTCGTCAAGGGATTTTAAATATTTGGCCAACATACACAGTATGGTATTATAGTCTGAGACCACACTGAACAACCTGGAAATAAAGTTTTTTAGGATTTTAAAAATATTCAAGAAAAGTTATAATGAAAAAATAAAGGATAATTTACGATTCTAAACTATGACTACATCACCAATCAAATAAGCACATTTGTGACATTGACCATTCTAGCTAATTTGTACAAAAGGTCAGATTAAAGCAAGATTATTCAGAAATAACACAGATAATTTAATGCCAGCCCGAGTGCATGCTGTCATTAAAACATGCTAATTACTGCAAAATTGTGATATTGATGTTTCAATTTCTTCATTATTCAGTTTGTGTTTTCATTTCTGGTGTCAGACTTTTTCAAACATATTTGTGTCTGTTTCATGCATTCATCACAGCTTTACATGTGACTCAGGGGAGAAAAACAAGACTAGTTACATACATTTGCTCAAACCTTCCCAGATTCTTGCCTGAGTGATGTCTGAGTAAAGCTAATGGCTGGCCACCCCAGACGCTTCCTCCCTGGTTTACTTTTTCAACACTTCCCTCATGTTTTTTCCTCCTCCCCTCCCATTTTGTTCTCTTGAAAGAGAGCAGTAATTTGTCCTGGCCTTAGAGAGCTCTAAAGCCTTTCTCTGACAGAGAATAATCCACCAGGATCCAGCCACTGCTGATGGGCCGGAACATGCCAAGTCTCTTCTTTGTGTGTGTTTTTGTATGAATGTGTTTGTTCACTAACTCTTAAAGCTGGTTTTTGAGCGTGAGCTTAAAATCGAGGCGTCCTGCTGATCCCAAACTCCATTATGGTCTTAATGTGTGACAGCTCAGTGTTGAAAATTACTTTAAAACTGCTGTTTTCACACATATCCGGACTTGCTGTGGCCTTGTTTGGAACCGTGAAGATGTGGAACAAGTTTTGTGTCAAGATGATGTGTTTTTGTTTTTTCCTTTAATTTTCAAATTTTTTTGTTCACACAATGAACAATAGATTGTTTAACCTTAAACTGCTTCCTACACTTCAAATGTCAGGTTTATTGAATATAAAACAATATTTATAATTATTGTTATTGTTACAATATATATGAAACAATATATAAAACAGAATGTGTATTAAATGTTTTTTTCCAAAATTAAAATGTAAAATTAACACGCATGCGTGAACATTTTCTATAAATTCTTAGAGTCTGAATCTGCTGCAGTCAGTCCCTTCACACCTAATGCTAATTCTCAGAAGGGGTGGGAGAGTATATTTAGTGGTTATGCTATGCATATGAGAATATCTGTTGTTTTAGCAGGACCGTGTGAATGTGTGTGTGAGCTGCGTGTGCGCGGTCTGACTCATTTGGCTGTGATTTGTATTGAGGAGTGGGCAAATTGAACCTGAGTGTTGGTCAGGCCTAATTGTCGTCGCCAATTAGTGCATTGTTGAAAGCCACAATGGCTCCACTGTAGCGAGGGGAACGTTCTCCTTTGTGCTTCTCCAGTGGCCCACAGGCCAGTCAAGACTCATTTAGGGCCCTGACAACACAGGGCCAGAAATGCCATCAAAAAAAGACAACAAAAGGGCGTTTTAAGGAGAAAAAGACGAGGGTGAGGACAATAGTGACACGGGATGGAACGCTAGGGTCCGGTTCTCATGTAAAGGGGTAAGAATGTCTGTTTTAACCCCCCCCAGTCCACACATACATAAGAACAACAGTCTCTTAATGTCCACCTGCTGCACAGGGGACAGCTGACCTGAGATCAGTTATAACAGCAAGCTCATCATCAGCTTGAGTCTCTTTTTCATACTCATTTAAGATCTGATTTTGGCTTTAAAGTCTCATGTTTAGCACAGGCATAGTTTATACTATAAATGATCTCATTGTGTGATACATACTTGCACAAACAATATATTGTATGTTTGCACTAAAAATGATTTGAGTGCTTAATTCCAAGTTTAAAATGTATCTCATTGCATTATTTAACAAAGTGTTTTTTATTTTAAAGCAAAATAGTACAAGTGAAATGATGTAAACATAATAGATAAACAAAAAGTATTTCAACACTTCCTATTCGTCAAACGTTAATGCGACATGTCAATTGTTAACGTGATGAACTACAGCTGTGGTTATGCTAACTGAACACCTGTGTGAACCTGAGGGGAACTGATGTCATACATCCACTAAAAATGACTTTTGGACCAGTTGGTTTAAAAGTAATTACAAATAAAAGGTTTACAAAAAAAATGTGCAACAAAAAAGCTATTTTCCATATCCTTCCCTATCTGCCCTTCTCCAAAAATACAACAGCAGTGTCATCATATATTATCATATATATATGTCATCATAGATTACATCATATATTATTGTTGTTGTGAATGAATTGTTGTCCGTCCGCACGCAGACATGGAGAGTCGGGTATCTGATTAAAGCATGCTTACAGACACGTGTTCAAGCATGCAAGACAAGGGAGGAAAAATCAGCCACCATGGTATGTTTTCATGCCCAGGAGACATCACAAAACACAACAGAAGTCTGCTGTGTGCCACACCTCATCAACCTTCAACATCATTTGACTGAATCACTCCACAATGACATCTATGCTCTGCTGCTTAAGTAAAGCAAATCTCACCTTATCTAGAGCATGACTGAGACCTGTTTTAATCACGTTATATTCATTTTATTGCCTCCCTCTATTGCCATATGCACAGGGAAGCATTTTTATTTATCGTTGCTTTGGATACTTACAAGTATGTATGACAGTTTGCAATATCTCATTTCCGTGGACACGGTATATAAAAGGAAGTCGTGGTGATTATTTGGCTCCTTAAGGTGGGGTTCTGGAGTTAATGTGTGGCGATGTGCATAGGTAACCAATGAAACAGGTGCACAAATGGCTGGTAAGATTGATTTGGTTGCCATAGCGTTTAAGACACAATCAAACATCTCAAGCGTAACAAGGAAAACATCATGTACGCGCCATTCGCTGCCTTGTGTGTCTCAATAAATAATTGATTCCCCAGCAAGTCTTTGGCATGCAGACTTTCTGTTTACTCCTGTCTGTTTTATTCAGACTTTCATCATCAGCTAACGTAATAGGAGTGTTAAATGAGCATTAGAAAAACCTAACGGTTGATGCCTGATCGGTCACTTGCACTTTTAAATACACACCCTATAAGACCTTTGGACCTGTAGAATCTGTCAGATTATGGAATACTGAATCAACAACGACAGAGAGAAAGAGAGGCAACCCTTCATAAAAAATTCCAAAACATGGTCCGGTCTACCTGTCTGAATAACTGCATGGAACCCTTTATATATAGTGAGTATGCAACTGTATATGGGATGGGCAAACATTTTTCTGCCATTCAAACAGAACACAAATGTAACCACTTTATCAACAGTGAGTGAGATTATAGTTTAACAGTAAATATAGAGAGAATCTGGAGACCTTAAATACAGCTAAAATGTATAATGTCATTACTTTAGATAATATTAAATTAAGTGGCTTTTGCAAACAAATAATTTTGTTTTCTCAAAGACATGTTTGCAATTATTGTAAATCATGGGCTACAAGGTTATTTAGTTAATTTAGTTAATATATGTAGTTGGTTTCCCTCAAGTTCACAAAGGCGTTCTAGCAGAATAACCACAAATGTAGTTCATCACATTAACTATATAAATGCTCCACCAGTAACAACCAGAATCTGATGTTTTGTTAAATAATGCAATGATGTTCATACACTTAAGCATGTCTTAGGTTTCCAAATACTTGATAAAGAATATCAGTTTTTATGGGGGAGTTTTCATAACAAAACAATCCTGTAAACAACCTCTGAACTCTGAACTCTGTAGTGCATCATAGTGCATAATAGCAGTCCACAAACAGAGTACCAGTGTGGCAGGTTGCTCCTCTTGGTTGTTTTCTTTGTCTAGTTAAGGCGTGAGTGATTAGGCTTGCGTTAGGAGTCATTATCTGAATGTTTGCACAGCTCCGTCTGTCTTGAATGGGCCCAGTGGGTAAACACAAAAGTAATACAGGATACACTTGCACAAGAGATTCAAGGCCTTTTCATAGTCTCACACACACACACACACACACACACATTTGCCAATGCCATTCACATCCCCTCAGATCTCCACTCATTTAAACATCCTCTGTACCATATCTGTGTCTGTTGTGTGTTTATCTGTGTCTGTTATGCTTTGACTAACACAAACATTCATTATTGTGAGTCATTTATTTAGTACATTTAACCAAACCAACAATCACCTTTTCTTTTTCTTTTTTTTAAAAGGCTTAATTTACATCAAACTAACGTTTAAAACGTGTTTAAGACTGTTTTAAGGCTCGGTTTCATTCAATGAAATGACACCTGTTGCACCAACACCCTTTGTGCTAACTCTGATTTGAGCGGGAGAGAGACACGGAGACAGAGAGTCTGACATACAATACAAGAGATACTGTGTACAATTCACAATACAGCGGACGTGAAGGTGATACCAAGCGCATATTGGAGGCGATGGATGGGGTCGTTCTTTACACGCAGATCTCCGTCAGTGGCCTCTGGTGAAAAGGGGCTGGGGCCTGAATTTGTGGGCGTGTCATGGCGGGTGGAGTATTTTCACTCTACTGAACCTCAACGGAGAGAGTAATTACTGCCACTGCAACGCACAGGAGGAAACACACGCTCGCCATCAACTCCTTAAAATTTAACTTCAAAATTTAGTTTCATCTACATTTGTGGAGTTTATACATGACAAAATGCGTAAAAGGACTCCGGTGGACTTTTTGCACACACACTGAAGGAAATGGCAAGCACCTGAAACCTGTTGCCTAAGACTAATGCGAAAGGTGATTTTTTTTTTTTTATTATTTCAATCTTGCGTTTTTATCATAGCTGAAATTTAGTTTGTTTTGGTTTTGGTTTAGTTTTTGAACGTAAGGTTTTCTTTGCATTTACCTTTTCGTCTGTTTGTTTTTTGGCGTCTTTTTGGTTGTGAATCCTCACCTTTGATGGATGATCGGATGCGTTCACCTGCCATGTGGAATTTAAAACAGAGCCGAAAGGAAACTGACGCTTAAAATGTTACTTTGTCGCAAAGAATCTGCGGGAAATGAACTTTCGACCTTTACGCGGTTTGCTCGGTGAATGATTGACCATTCAATCCACGGATGCGCGTGCTTTTCCCCGGTACGTTTGGACGTTCATTTCTACTTTTATGATTTTTATTGCACTTGAAATAAATATTGTTTAATTTATTCCAAAGACTGTGTGATGTTGTTTAATTTAACTAAAATTCTTCTTTTACTCTTTTCAGTCCTGGTCTGTTTGAAATGCGCTCACACAGCTGGAAGAAAGTGCGCTCAGGATCTGGAATGAAACTTCACTGTGATTTACAACCTTGTGGACTGTGGACATGCTGCTGGAGCAATTAAGGTTTCCTATTGGGATTTCTTCTTTCCGAAAAGCAGCAGTAAATTAAAAAAAAGAAGTGAAAGCAAGGGGAAAAACTGTGCTGAGAAAATACTCAAGAATTGAAATTCATATTTTTTTCATGATGAGAAATCCTGCAGATAAGCATCATTTCACCATGGCGACCTCAGGGATGCACCTGGCTGGATTTTGGCTGCATTTTCTGCTGCTGTTGCAGCTGTCTCGGCTCAGTGACGCTGCCTCTAAAGATATAGTGTGTGAGCCCATCACAGTCCCTATGTGCAAAGGCATTGGATACAACCACACCTACATGCCCAACCAGTTCAATCATGACACCCAAGAGGAAGTTGGCCTGGAGGTGCATCAGTTCTGGCCACTCGTCCGAATCCGTTGCTCCCCAGACTTGCTTTTCTTCCTGTGCAGTATGTACACCCCCATTTGTCTTCAGGACTACAAAAAGCCACTGCCACCGTGCAGATCTGTGTGTGAGAGAGCTAAGAGGGGCTGCTCACCTCTCATGATCCAGTATGGGTTCGAGTGGCCAGAGCGGATGAGCTGTGAGCAGCTGCCCATGCTGGGCGATACGGATCGGCTGTGCATGGATCGAAACAGCAGTGAGTCCACAACCCTGTCACCCCCTTTCCCTAAACCCACCCCCAAGGGAACGCCAAGACATAGAGCCACTGCAAAATCTGCCCCACCACAGAAGTGTGATCGAGAGTGCAGATGCAGAGACCCGCTGGTGCCCATCAAAAAAGAAGCACATCCTCTTTATAACCGTGTTCATACCGGCTCTTTGCCCAACTGTGCTTTACCTTGCCACCAGCCCTACTTTTCCTCAGATGAGCGAACATTCACGACCTTTTGGATCGGTCTGTGGTCGGTGTTATGCTTTGTGTCCACGCTCACCACTGTGGCCACTTTTCTCATCGACATGGAGCGCTTCAAATATCCCGAGCGGCCCATTATCTTTTTGGCTGCTTGTTATCTGTTTGTGTCGCTGGGCTACATTGTGCGACTGCTTGCGGGCCATGAACGAGTGGCTTGTGAGGGTTCAGGCGATCAACAGCACATTCTGTACGACACTACTGGTCCAGCCCTTTGCACGCTGGTCTTCCTGCTCATATACTTCTTTGGAATGGCGAGCTCCATCTGGTGGGTGGTGCTATCTTTCACTTGGTTCCTGGCTGCAGGGATGAAATGGGGAAATGAGGCCATTGCAGGCTACTCGCAGTATTTCCACCTGGCTGCCTGGCTTGTACCTAGTGTTAAGTCCATTGCTGTGTTAGCATTAAGTTCGGTGGATGGCGACCCTGTGGCTGGTATCTGTTACGTTGGCAACCAGAGCCTGGAAAGCCTGCGTGGTTTTGTGTTGGCACCTCTGGTCGTTTACCTTTTCACTGGCTCCCTCTTCCTGCTCGCTGGCTTCGTTTCACTGTTCCGAATTCGTAGTGTCATTAAGCAGGGAGGCACCAAGACAGACAAGCTGGAGAAGTTAATGATCCGCATTGGCCTTTTCACCGTCCTTTACACTGTGCCTGCAACTATTGTGGTGGCATGCCTGGTGTACGAGCAACATTACAGGCCAGGTTGGGATCGGGCGCTGGCCTGCTCATGCCCGTCTGAACGCCAGCGGTTGGGCATGGGCCCAGACTACGCTGTCTTCATGCTAAAGTATTTCATGTGCCTTGTGGTAGGCATCACCTCAGGTGTGTGGATTTGGTCAGGAAAGACTCTGGAATCGTGGAGGCGCTTTGTGGCACGTTACGTCCCCTGTAGAACCCGTAAGCCACCTGTTTCGGCCTCATCCATGTACAGTGAGGCCAGTACTGCTCTGACACCCCGAGCCGGTACAGCACCCACCGGGACCTACCACAAATCAGCCCCCTCATCACATGTTTGAACATTGGCTAGATTGTTTCAGTCCCTTATAAAACCCTGCAAGCATCAAGCGAGTGACGCATGGAGTGTGCAGGTCATGACTCTGAATGAGCAGGTGTCTGTTCGACCTTCCAATGACATTTCTACATGTTTCAGAAACAGATGTGATGAACAGCACAGATACTATGAAGGATTTTTACAGACTGTTAGTTATTGTATTACAGTCAAACTCACTCATTAATGGATCTAATCTGGAAAGCAGTGAAAATTGTTTTTAAATGTAAACCAGGCTCATGTTATGAAAAGAGCAATAGCATACTTTTAACAACTGCATTTTAGACATTGTCTGAGGCTTTCAGAGTATGAATTATAGAAAAAAAAAGATCTAAGAAGGTTAATACTTGATCACTAAGACAGATCTTAAATGAAATGCTACAATTTTCCATTGAGGAGTTTGATATGTGATATTTTATTTATTTGTGTATTCTTGTAAATATGCTATTCGAGAACATTGTGATGATGCAGGTAACAGTCGCTCTGTTGTGTTTGTGACTTTATCAGCGTATTTACAGTAGGTGGGTTGGATCTTTTTAAATACCATCTTAATATAATTTACAAATGTACTTAAGACTGGAGTAAGACTGGAGTAGATGCTTGCATGGCTTCTCTGTGAACACTTTTCTTGCATATATTTTGCAGGTAAATACAACATGTAAGACAATGGGAGGAAAATGCATTTAGCGTAGAGTTTGAGGAATAAGTCTGACTGGTGTCCCCGTTCAAATTCATGACCGTTCTTGGGGGTCTCTCAAAGTTATCTCCACTGGTAATGGATTGTTGGTTAGTATCTGTTGTTAAATTATAGGATATATCTTAAAAATCAATAAGACAGTTCAGAGAGTCTATGGTTCTATAATCTGATCTTGACTTCCCTCTTGTGGTCGGTGGTTCAACGTTTGCATGAGGTTTAGTTGTTAGCCAGCAGACATGTTAGCTTTGTTGACTTAAACTTAACTTTATGAAAAAAAGAGAAAAAAAAAGCCAAATATTAACAGGTTTCAAAGTGGAGCATGTCTCTTCTGATCCGAAATGTCAAATACTTGTGTGGATTCTTAATCCTCAGTGTTGGATATGCATGTTTAGCTGACAGGATCTGTAAACATTTGTGTTGGTTTTGTAGATCTTTGTACATGTCT
>JAZGTK010001405.1:0-40599 GCA_036877625.1 Ambastaia sidthimunki
CCGTAACATAAGTTGGTGTTTTAGTGCCATGTTAAAATAATAATAAAAAGTCTGATTTTGAGAATAAATTCCTAATGAGAAAGCAAGAATTACCACAATAAAGATGCAGCATTATATATTAAAATTAAAACATTATGTGTTAAAGTGTAATGTTACAAAAATAATAATTCAGAAGCAGGTGTAAACTTTGCTTCAGTTCTTTAATCTCCGGTGTAAAGTTTGGCCAGTGAGTGTAAAGTTGGCATGAGCTACTTTGGGCTGCCTAGCAGGATCAGACTACTGAATAAAGGGCAGCTCTCTGTTGCTCATGTTGGCTGTCAGTCTAGTGTAGATTTATTGGAGGTAATAGCCCTGTGATTGAGTGACAAGTGGAAGGGGTTTACTGCTACGGCCGTGGTGTGGAAGGGATAAATTCAAGCTGTGCGAGTCATAAAGAGTGAAGAAGAGAATGAAAGTGAGAGTCAGAAAGAGGGCGTGAGGTCAGCCTACATTGATTTCACAATCACAACTTTAGAATCTCTTGAGAAGTTCATAGAGCAGCATTCAGCATCAGCTGAACTGTTGATATATCACTTTGTTGTGCTTTATTAAATGGTGCTAATTCTAACCTTTAAATCTTTACAATTTATATACAATGAGTAACAAGTTCAAAGGAGTAAAACTCATGCTTCATATATGTAAGTCCCTGTTTTCTTGCTTTTTCCCTGTTTTTTTCTGTTTTATAGTAGCATTTTTAAACCTCACAAAGGAAAACTAAAAAAAGAAAAGAAAAGGAAGGCTTACTTAAACATGGCCGACATAGTGTTGTTTGTTCTGTATTGTTCTTGTACACAATTTTGTTTCTTATTTCCTGAATTGAGAGCTAGCGTACAGGCTATTTATAAACCGCTGCTGTGACTCAAGCACAAAGCAGGCTAATTACACCAGCTAGCTAGCAAACAGGTTGAGCACGCACTTCAATTGGCTTAAAAAATTATTACATTAGTTGCAAACACAATAGAATAATGAGAAATGCAATTACACAAATGCCATGAAGTATTTGCATCCACAACATGCCAAGAAAATCAGTGTGTCTGGTGTTTAATTATCTTTAATTTTTTATTTTTAATAATGGCAACAGTCATCATGCTTTGTTTCATTTGGAGCCATTGAGATGTTGTTGTGGATAAATCGCTCAAAAGAGAGTTTTAACTGAGAATAAAGGAAACAGAGATCATCATTATCGTGACCAGATTGGATTTTGTTGACGCATGGTTTAATTCATTACTAAATTAATTCCGTACCCGGTTGAAACTACCGAAATGCCATTCTTGATTGTTACAGTTCAGTTAATCCCCAAGGGTCAAACTGGATGAACACACTTAATTAGCACTCGTTCTGTTGTTACTGTGGCAGAATCCAAAGACATTTGGTATGTTACTCACAAAGGGCCTCAGGTAAATGTCCTCACATGAACAGATTAGATGTAGGTTCAATTAGTGAAGTGACCAATTATTCAGGAAATTCTTTACAAAGATCAGCCTGCCTTGATCATGAGCAATATCATTTATTAGAGGAAGAGACCGGGATTAAACAAGATCACTAACAAATATGCTTTACAGCCTTCAGTTCACCCCGACTAACTGCAAAAACAGAGCAACGCTTTGCCAGTTTCCATAGCTTCAGCTCTCCATCTGCTGAGAAGATCTGCGTTCTCCGTCCTCAACCGAACTTTCGAAGCGAATGAAAGCTGCTTCACATCATTTTCATCAGAAAACAAGTGACGCAGGGACCTGGAGTTAAACTGTTTAGCTTGTATTCGGTTCGAGCGGCAAACAAAGGTCCTCAGACAGGGGCCAAACCTAGCAGAGATGTTCACATTGTGTATCAGCAGACTGAAAAATGCTAGCATTTCTCTGTCACATAATTTGCCTAATGCCAACCCAGTCTCAACCTATTTATACAAATAAGGAGCATTACTTGCGTCCTGTAGACTGGGTTTTGTGAGTTTAGTGGGTCTTTTATGTTCATAAAACCTTTTTATTAGAATGTGTATTTATACCAGTTTCTGTGAAAATAGGATGGAGGAAATAGGCCTTAGCAAATCACGTTCCAGCTCTATGGTAATTTGCCATGTGTGTGTAGATAAGGTGTGTGCGCGTGCCCCTCGCGCCCTTGCCCAAGGTTAATCTGTCACTTTTAGTGTATATTTACATTCATTCTTATCTGCTTCTCACCACTCATCTGTCTCTGTGGATCCAACTCTCACACCTAATCGCTTTCTTTAAAATATATGAGCATGTTCCTCCTCAGACACTTTTGACTGACTGACTGACTGTCTGTCTGTCTGTCACACACACACACAAACAAACACAGTTGGTCTGTCTTGACACAAAAGATATTGCCTGTGTCTTTATTCTACACGCTTTGTTTTGTCACCCAGTTGCCTAATCAGGGGAGAAATTCACTGAGAGGAAAATGTGATAGTGAGAAAGAAAGAGTGTGAAATAGGATAGTAGAGTGAAAAGAAGAATATTTCTGTTTGTGCATTCTGTCTTATCCAGACTCTAACTAAGCTCTTTCAGACATATATATCTTTGGGCACTTACAGAATTTTCCACCTCTGCTGACCACAACTGTTTCTGCAGATCAGAGAAGAACTAGCAGCATTTTATTTATTCATGAGAAAACTCCAACTATATTTGTGCACAATCTATTAGGGGTGTTTTGATGATGCACACGGAAATCCACTACTTATAAGCCATATATAGTCCTGTTACATTTGCAAAGTGCCCAGCAGCACTAGGATGTAGCAATTGCATGTTTTGCCTACAAAATAATGCCCTTATTTTATGCTGTAAACCAGTTCTGGCTGTGGGGGGAGTGGGGTAAAATGGACCCCACTGTTAAGTTGTCTTCTAGGCAAAGACAAAAGCTATTAAGTGTCCATAAACATGACTTCTAAAACAAATAAATGATCCAGTTATGCAGGTCTTTAAAGTGCAGGGGATGTGCTTCCTGGCATAATATCTGAATGATTTACATTACTAATAAATAAACAAGCATAAATGAGCTGTTTATACAAAAACATTTAATAAGAATTATCCAATTCCAATTGATGCACATTCTTCATGTTTTCTTTAAGTAATACCAGTCAGAAAATGCTTGTAATATTTTAATGCACTGAAACCATGTTTCACAATGTATTACATACGCACTTCTGTTAAAATGAAATAGAGTTATGGATTTGTGAGGTTGTCTAATGGCAAATAATGATCATCTGAAATGGCTTAATTTTGAGGCATTCTTGGTGACTGTTGAAATATGAGTGGAGTAGCCTAACAGCAAGCAGAGCGATTGCTTTACTAGCTTTAAATATAACGCACATCATTTGCCTCACAGAAACTCATCACTGTCTTCTGTATAATTGTTTTACATAGAGTAAAGCTCTTGTTCTTAAGGGCTATTTTTGTAGCTGATTTATTTTACCATTTGCCAGACACAAACAGCTGCTTTGAATAGTTAGAGAGTATGTCATTATATTTGATATCTGCCAGTTCAATTATCATCATTTTACTGATGTTATTTATAATCGTGTACATTAATAAACATGACCTTCAGCCCCCCTCATTTTTAATTTTGCCTAATAGGCAGCCTGTCTTATTCCAGACTTTTCTAAATTGCTCATTCTGGGGGCTTTAAATTCACACACGCATATCATAACTGTAGCATTGCTGTTTATTTATGTATTTTTATATTCTGGTTATTTATGATCACACAGATAAAGTTAATCATGTTTCCACTGTATGTGGCATATTTATGTTTGTTGTGCAGTGTGACTCAAGTATAAATAGAAATGCCCTTCAAGATTGTTGAAGCCTCCCACAGCTTTCTTTTATAATGTAATTCAAAGAAAGAACCAAATATTTAAAATTAAATATATGAGACCTCAGTCGAGTGGCACTTTTAATCTTGATGTGACTTCCTGCTGGTGTTAGAAATGGAAAGCTTTTGCTTAAAGTCAGCATGAACTCAAAATATACTACTCTTATTTTTTATGGATCCATGTATCCATGCATGTCATTATATTTTCAAAATGCATGTACCCTAGTTATCTTCAGTCAAAACATAATCAAAATGTTCTTTTCTGTAATGGCAGTTCTTCTCTTTCGACGTCAGTCTGACAGCTTGGGCGGAGCCAGAGCCGTTAACCACTCCCCTTTAATGGTTAGTCTGCTTTGAGCTTGAAACACTTTTCTAGATGAATTCCCAGTGAAAAAACAGGCCACGCCCACAATTTTTCCATTTTGCGTTGAATTGTCAAAACACTGAAATCATTTGTGACTTCCATTTTAGGCTGGCTTTAAAATAAATCAGAAAATTGTTAAACTCACTCAACATTTTAACCTTTTTAGTAGTAGTATATAGAGCTTTCTCATGTTCTGTTTGTTTTGAACCTGGAGTTTCTGAAGTAAACCAGTATCTTTAGGCATACAGTAGCTAATTAACACACTTAGGTTGGGTATGTAAGGGTATACAATACAAAAATCAAAGCATTTGGCACCGGGTTCCGGCAAAAGTCACTGCTTGATTTTGGCAAGAAGTAGATAGAGGACCACTGCTTACATTACATGACTGCCTTGTTGCATGCTGTGTTGTGCTTTGTGCCAAAATCGAAGCAAATCTTGCTAATCTCTCTCTTTGCTCCTAGTGATGCCAGGACCCCTCAGGTAGCCATTGAGAATTCAAACAAGGACATTTGGAACACAAGTTAAGCAGCTTTCAGTTTAAATTCAGTAGACAACTGGCCATTCTCCAAAACAGAAATTATGTTAATGTTTGTTCTAATAATAATATGCAGATGACGACATACATTTGAGATGGAAAGTGTTCTGTTTCTTGTGAGGGCCAAATTGCAACACTCATCATTTTGACTTAAAAATTGTTCGGTGACAATGATATCAGAAAGAGTATTTTTTTTTAAGCAATTCCATGTAAATACTCAAGCATGTAATCTAAATGCTGTGTTTGCAGCTGCATGCCAATAATATGTTGTTTTTAAAGCATTTCTGTGTGTATTTATGATTGTCAGCAATACACCTGCACCCAGAGGTGTGTGTGTGTATGTGTATACTGCATTCATTCTTCATAACTGCCTCATTAGCTGATGGTGTTATAAATGGTTCTGTTTATAAATGGAAATCAGTGTTTGGGCCATGTGTTGGGCTAGAAATGAGTTTGTATTTCCCTTAGAGTTTATATTACATCAGATATACAGACACACAAAACAATCCTTATAATCCTATACCTGATCTCACTGGAAAACAGAACCGTTACGTGGTGGAGATTTCATATGCATTTGTACAAAGTGATTCATACACAATGTAGTTTTTTTGAGAAAGAGTTCCACCATTACTGGGGTAAAAGCAGGTCATACGAAATGTACAAATGAGATCGTACAAATTCATACGAATCAGCCATCAAATCTCCAAAATCTAAATGTACAATAGTTATGAATTGCATGAGATTGTGTTCTAATATCATTCTGATCAGGTTTTTTGAAGGATAGGAGTTCACTGTGGGAGTTTTTGATAGGACAGTAGAGAGGTGACAGATCACAATGTTGCACCTATCACATACTGTTTCTCCTGCCAATATAGAATATGTTCATGTGCGCTAGCTATCAGGCCACTCCTCCAGTTTTTTGTAAATGCAACTTTTAAAGCCACTTTCTCTAATACACCACATCATTACAAAGGTCTGCAAGCATAAACGAGGACTTTTGTAAATAAAAACTGTTTTAAATGGATATCTTGTGGTGTGAGCAAACTAATAACCACAGAAAGCCATGATGAGCAAAAGCTAATGAGTAGACAAAAGGAGACGGGGGCTGGGTCCATGTAAAATGGCAAAACAATTATGGCTTTCAGGAGTGCTGCCCGCTGTGTGCTTGGGTGCCAAAAAATGAAGGGGAAGCGCTTTTGGGGGGGAGGCGCAAACATAACAGATGGCTGTCTGATCAAGCTCCACTTTGGCAGTCGGTTGATAAAAAAAAAAAAAAAAGTTCCATGTTTTGTTGTGTGGTGTGTGTCTTTACAAGACAACAAATTTTCAGAATGCCACGTTCTCTGGTTTGTCCAGGTGAAAACCCTGTAACTGTGAATGTTGTCTAATCTGCAGTGTGCATACTTGTGTCAACAAGACAGATTTGCATGTGTGTCATGTCATGGGAGCTGTACAGTGATTAAGGGATTTTGTTAGTCATGTAGTGTACACTTGGCATTATCTAAGCATATTCAGCCTATAGTTTTACATAGCCTACAGTACATACAGTACAAAGAGCCATCGATTCATCCCTGTATCTTAATTTGACACCTTGGTCTCATTACAGGTGTATTCATCAAGGTTCATCTGTCAGGGGAATCTGTGAGTGTGTTGATCCATTTTAATGCTGCCTTGATCGTTATCCCACATGTTTGCCAATTGACTTTTAAAGGCATATCCTTTAGGGAAAATTCAGTTTCCTTGATTAGAGCTCAATCACACATGCAAAGGGGCATCCGAGGAGGCACGCGGATTTGTCAGGAAAGGAGGATAATTGGGGCTTCAGGTACAGGTTGTCTTTTCTCAGACCAGTTTAGTCAGCTGGCATTACTCAAAGCGATGGAGTTAAAGCGATCAGAACTGATCTAAGAGCAGTGCATTAAGCTGGGTTTTGGCCAGCAGTGTTGTAGCTTTTGTGACGCTGCCTCTCTTCTTCATTAACGCAACATGGCTTTAATGAGTCAATTTCCAGATGATGTTAATGAGCTGTACCGGTTTGTGTTGGTTCTGTCTGGCAGAAAAGTTTGTTGTTGTCCAAGGTCATTCTGCTGCAATTCCTGGAGTTTAGATTTCTGCATAATGTGTATATAATGTGAAACATACCCCAAGGCAAGCCTGCTATTTAACCTGTAAGCCTGTCATACATTGGTGATTGATGCAATTTTAAATAGAAAGCAATTTAAAATAATTTTGTATGCATGAATATGTGGTTGTCAGAACATTTTTATTTTTTTTTCTTGACAAATCAGCAAATACAGCATATCTCCAAACATATACGCCAAAGGAAATGTAATGTCGGAAATGTACTTGTGTACTCTCTCTCTCTTTGTTTCTCTCTCTCTCTCTCTCTCTCACACACACACACACACACACACACACACACACACACGCCTCTTCAACAGAACCAAACACTGATGATCTGAATGACAAAACTCTTATTAGGTGACACAGTGGTGGTGTCCAACAGGGGGCACTGTGGGTATGTTTTTTTCATCTCCAGGGAGAGCCAGGCATTAGTGTGGCCAGTCAGTCAGCCAGTGGGGAGGACAGTGATTAGCAACGAATAGTTCTGCAGGGGTTTTTCTTCGCTACTCATTTTTATACTGTCTGTCCCTTTCTGACTTTCTCTTTGATGTACATGGTAGAGAGATTGAACTGCTAAAAATATTGTAGTTGAGAGAGCGAGAGAGAGAGAGAGAGAGAGAGAGAGAGAGAGAGAGATACATATAACAGCAATAAAGATACTGTAAAAAGTAAGAACGCTTGTCAGTCTTGTGAGTCTGAACAGAGTAATTCTAATTTATATTGTGCATTTAATACACGTCTGTATTTATAGCTGGATTAGTAAAATATTAATATGCTACAATGATCAAGAAAATGACTAAAATAATATAATGACAATGTTTTTGTCCTGTTTTTAGTTTTTTGTACTCTTTACTGCAGTGTTGTGCTGTGTGTCGAACAGTTACCCACAGCAGAAAGTCAGAAATCTCAGACAAAAGAAGAGACAAACAGACAGAGCAAGATGGAGGCTTAGAGAGAGGAGAAGATTGAAAGGGATAGAGAGGGTGAAAGAGGGAACAGGAAAAAGAGAGAAAGTGAGCAAGTGACACATGTACAGTAAGCAATTGTACTGATGAGGAGGCTGAACTGTGGAGGGTCTGTCATCACAGGTGCACTCTGAACATGCTCTCTCTCTTTCTCACTCTACCCCTCATCCACTTATTCTCTCTCTCTCTCTCTCTCTCTCTCTCTCTCTCTCTCACTCACTCACTCACTCACTCACTCACTCACTCACTCTCACTTACTCACTCACTTACTCACTCACTCACTCACTCACTCACTCACACTCAATCTCCCTCTCTCTCTGTGTACTGAAATACATTTTTTCTATTGTGTTTGACCATATGGCCATGAATAGAGCATTCAGCCACTCAGATGCAGTAATCTGATATAATAGAGTGTCAATGTGTTGTCCTTATTCTCTGAGAGTAAACAGCTCTTTTAAATGTGTCTTGCAGCAGTCACATGACCCTGACATGCTGACTGCATACAAAGAGATGGGCTACATCTCTCATATCCACCTCTTTCTTCCACCGTCTTCACTTCTCTGTTCTCTCTAATCCTTTCTTTGCTGAGCTGTGGCTCTTTCACCTCACCCCGCAACTCTCTATTGATGACTGTGTTCTCACACAGCAGCAGATTAAAATAAAGAACATTCTAGAAATACAGTGGGGTCAAAACATCTGGACCACAATGAAAATCTGGGATTATTTTTATACCTGAAAATATACAAGGTAATAAAATGAATAAATATTTAATTATTAAATATATTATATATAAGATTCTGTACTAGATTGTTATGCCACTGTAATCAGTTCTGAGACATTATTGATGCAAAACACTTTGTACAAAAGGTTGAATTTCCTTTCTCCTATTAAGGGAGAAAAGATGCTTTTTGGAACATTTCCAAATCATGCTTGGAGAACATGAATCATCAGGTTTTGCACAAACCTGTGGAGTCCAGCTCTAGTGCATGCTGTCAATGAAGCAATGGGGGCCACCTGGCTAACAATTTTAGGTTGTAAAAATGTTTTCCTAACGTTTACATTAAGTAACAAAAACATTAAAAATTTTATTTTGATCTAGGAATGTGTCACTAAACTTAAGAATAATGCTTTTGATATATATGATATATGACATTAAAAGACATTCTACTAATGTTGCAAGAATGTTTTTGATAAATTTGAGAGAACTTGTAGAGAATATTCTGTTAGCTGGGACACCATATACTTACAGTCCATATATTCATATCAGTTTTTTAATTAAACTGTAAGTTGTCAGGCTGATAATTTCATTTGTTTTGTTGTAATATATATTAGAAAAATACTAAATAAAAACATTTTATCTAGTGATCTCAGACCGTATACAAAACTAGTTTGTTTTGAACCCTTAAGACTTAAGACAATTTGAAACAAGGCACAGTTGTCTAAACAGATTATACATTGACTTAAAATATGTCAATATTATAGGCTGGTAATTGGTTTACAAGTTCCTGTTTGACTAAATCATTCCCTGACTTTGTTTTTACTGGACTCCTAATTTTGAGCAACACAGGTCCTCTTTGACTTTGAAAATCAATTAGCACTTCAGACAGAAAACAGTTTCTGCTCAAAATTATGCCTTTGCCACATGGGCAAGGTGGCTATCAAAGACTTCCCTCATCAGCGGCAGACATATTTGTTGCACTTTTATCTGGAAATTTCTCAGCAGAGTGTTTATTTCTTGTTGATTGGGGTTCAGAGAAACTGGCAAACTTCCATTCGCTAACAGGCCTCAATGCTATCAGTTCTGTCCAGATTCTGGAGTTATTTTCTGTCACTTCCTCAACATGTTGGAATGGGGAAGCGACACAAACCATTTAAACATATGTCTGGTATGGAAGGCTAGACTAGAGTGGAGGAGAAAGGTGAGAAGAGTAAGTCAGACAGAGATGATGGGTTTGGTGACATAATACACGGCTGTGATAATTACCCACGACCTTGTTGTATCGCGGTAGACTGCTGAAGGGGTGTGTCATAAAATGACATGATGATGTCAGCACAGTTGGGAGAGCATGTGAGGTTGAGCCTAGGCCTGTATCAAGAACAGAAATCACTTACAGTTCACAAAACTTTTATTGTCATTTGCATTTTTATTTTAACTGTTATGACTGATCGTAATCATTAATTGTTGTAGTGTTATGAACTTAAATGTCATGAAGAATGTTATATAACAGTTCATTGTGTTGTAAGTAACATAACGTATTTGTAGTATTTAAAGCTGCAATTTGTAACTTTCTCCTCTCTGCTGCCATCTCTGTTTGAAACATAAAATTGCAGGTTACTTTATGTACTTTCAAGTACTGTTTTGAAAACTGATCTATAATGTACTTGCTCAAGTGATTTGTGTTTATTTTTAACCAAGAAAGCAAGAAAGATTGCAGCTGGTAAAAAACATTTTGGTTTATCTTAAAAACAATCCTAATTTTGCTAATGATCTGACTTAATCTAGGTAAAAAAATACTTTTTATATATGCTAAATGTTTTTTATATATATTTAGGAACATTGTGGCAAGTCTAAGAATACAAAGCTTCCACCAGAGCGTCTTTTTAAATCTTTAGCATAATTTATCCTATTTTCCTTTTGTTTTTCTGGCTGCATCATTGGAAAACGTGCTGGCAAGCGTTTTTATAGCACCACAGTTCCACCCAAAACTGGAACAACACACAGGAAATGCAATAACATAAACAAACCTTGATCACCCAATATTCCTTCCACAGTCTGAACATCACTGTCCTTTATGAAACAGCTAAGACTTTTCTGTTTTCATCTCTAACTCCCCCTAATTCTGTGTTGATTGCAGCCCAATCTCTTCACACCCTTGGTTTGCTCTGTTCTGCCTCTCAATGACACCTGCTGTCATTCCATAAATACAGCTGAATGGTCCATTAAGAGAGCTGGGCTACTGAGGGTTTGCTGCGGCGGATGGCGATGAGCCCCCATAAAGCAGACGCCTGTGGTATTTATCCTGCCTCTATGAACTCTGGGAAATGAAATGTTTACCGCAAATGGGCCTCTCAAAAGCCCATACCCGACTTTCAGTATTGATTCAATGAGTCTGATTTGTAAATAAATGCATCAATATGAACTCTCGGTTCTAGCTGGAGTTGTGGTGTCTGGTAAACATGCTGGTATAATGGAGAATAATAAAGGCCAATGTGTTGACAAATCAGGGTGATTACAGTTAATTATCGTGGTAACATTTGAAGATTTCATGCATTCTTTTCTCTGCATTTTAGATGATTTTGTCCATTGTGGTGGATAATTTCTATTAGTGCAGTTTCAACTCAATAATCGTTATTGATTCCAACACATGTATAGATTTTATTATAATTAGTCTTACTTTTAAAATAACATGGGTGATGTTTGCACATAAAGCTTTCAGTGCTGTTTTTGTGCGCTAAATACAAAATGCGTTCACACACAGGATGGTTTTAAACAAGATTGACAACTGCATCTTTGATTTTTACTTTAGTCACTGTCACTATGGTTACAGGCATTATTCATGGCTATTTCAAGAACAGAAAAGGGGCTTGACTCTGATTTGATTCGCTCCACTAACCTGTATGGCGGAAAAAAGGTGCTACAAAAGGTTCTTCATAGCAGTGTTTGTTTTGTCTCATTTTTAATAATTTTAGGTCATCTTAAGGTCCCTTTGGAAGTTTGTTGAGGCCCCCTGTTGGGTCCCATCCCCTTGGCAGAAGAACCATTTTGGGGTCCTAAACAACCACTCAGTCAAAGGTTCTTAAAAGAAACATTTTTTTATTATCTTTTTATAGTTTGTTAAACTTTTTTTTCACTGCAAAGAACGTTTTGTGAAACACAAAGGTTCTGTGCTTGTTAAAGGTTCTTTATGGAACGATACAGCCAAAAATGTTCTTCTGTGCCATCGTTTAGCACCTTTATTTTAGGAGTGTACTCCATGTTTTTGAGGTGTTTGATTACAAACCTGTACTGTAGGTTTAAAGTGACTGTCATGCCAAATGTGCCAGCAGCACTTGTAAGCTGCAGTTCTGACAGTGGAAAAAGGTCATATCTTGTTGTGTAGTTGGACTCTTCAGTTCTTTAATATGCAGTCGTGAATATTACCGCTGTCATCCATGTCGCCTCTTTCCTCGGGAAGACGATCTCTGAAAGAGCAAGAGTAGAATCCATTTCAAATTTTAATTAGTCGGCTTTGTGTCTCACACAGACACAAGTTCAGTCCGACATTATCCCCTCAAAGCTTTAATTACCAACCGCTTCTTGGTTTCAAAACATCAAAAGGATGTGTAAAAGTGAGTGAGTGAAAATGAGTGTGCGTGTGTGCATTAGAGAGACTGTGTGTATGGACATCTTTGGGTTAGCTGAAGTTATTGTGAGCCCACATTCTGTATGTAAAACGATCGTGGTTTTATAAAAGCAGTGCTTTGTAGGAGACATGGGGGGTCTTAAAGTTGCTGAAGATCTTGTAATTGTCTGAGTTTCCAGGGAACATTCTTATGATGTTGGCTAATGTTAAAAGTTCTATCACAGTTATCAAAAAAATTCTTGTAGAAATGTTAATAGAATGTTTTTGACGTCATATATCTCAAAATGTTATTTATAAGTTGTTAGTGGAACGTTTTATAAACATTTTATTTTAAAAAATGTTTGAATAAGATTCTTATAACCAATCCATAATGTTAATACAATGTTAAACACGGACATTCTGAACATTCCTGGTACTTTTAAAATAACATTTTTAATGGATTATTGAATGGTTATTTAATGGAAACGTAAGAGAAACATTCTAAAATGGTTAGCTGGGATGTCCTTTTTGCACAGGCCTCATGTAAATAATTGCCCCATGAGTTGTGAGTGGGACACAGTAAAGAGCAATGATCGTACATTAGCGGATTACTGGCTAAGCTGGCTTTAGAGCTACTCATTTAAACCCAAACGTTCGTTCTGCAAGCTGTACCTTGCACAACAACAGGTCCATCTGTCTTTTTTAGATCGATATGATTGTTACACCAAAGGCATGTGGAACATGTTTTCCTTTATTCAGAGGGACTCGTGTAGCATAGCAGTACAGAAGCTATCTTGTGTCAATTATTGCATCACAGATGTGATGCATACCTACACCTTGGCTTGGAAACAGCCAGACCTTTCCAGATAAAAACTGAAGTCAAACCAATATGTCAAACCTAAATATTAATGGATATTATCAGAGTTTGCCAATCAGTGTTGATTGCATTTCTATTTATATATAGTATAGCTGGAATCTTATATAAGACAAACTTTTGCAGTATTCTTTGAATGGTTTTTCACCTACAGTGGTTTCAGAAAGTATTAGGACACACTTGGCCACACACAAAAAAATGTATGAATATAATTGCATTATATAGGAAAAAGTAAAAAGCACACACAGAAATGTAAAACAGTAAATATTGTTTAAAATTAAGTGAAAACAGTATTTGCACACCTTCTGGTTCAATCAAAAATTAATGGAACTGACATCATACATTTATTAAAAATCACCTTGACACCAGCTTGGCTTGAAGTTAGTTCTGATAAAAATTCCAGAATTATTTGTTTGCAGATACAACGTGCTGTAATATGCAATTTAACGCAATGGCATTTATACAAGTAAGGCTTCAGTGTCTGTGTTAAACTTTATTTATAAAAATGTTAAGTTGTTTACATTTATTCTTTTGGTAGACGCTTTTATCCAAAGCAACTTACAGTGAATTCAAGGTAGGCCTATATATTTTTTATCTGTACTTGTGTTCCCTGGGATTAAACCCACAACCTTTGCGCTGCTAACGCAATGCTCTACCAGTTGAGCTACAGGAACACCTGTTTATTAGAAGTTTAATTTTCTAAAGACATTTATACATAGGCACCATTTCTATTTGCATGCAGTTATAATTGAATAAGGCAGAAGTTTTTAGATCAAAGGTTTTTAAGAAAGCGTGTTCAAACTTTTGACTGGTGGTGTTGATAACAGACTTAAAATAAAGTGAAACCGGTGTTGGGTGTAAGAATCACATTTATCACATGCTGATGATATGAGAACAGGGAATGCTAAAAAAAGCGACTTTACAGCGCTCATTAAAAACCTCTCATGATCTTACATTACTACAGTACAGCCGGGATGAATATGTTGATATATACAGTATGGCCTTTTTGTGCTCTAATAAAATGAGCTTTGTCTTTACCTCACATTGATAGATTATCTGTATCAACGACTGCTAGAGTTCACCCTGGCAGTGCTAGCAATGCTGTCACAACACAACCATTTGTGCTGTGCCAAAGAATAGATGTTTCACATCTGTAGTGAAAAGCTCTCACTTGCTTCAAGTGTCAGATAAGGGGTGAACGGAATTGACAGATTTCATCAGCGCTTTTCAGCCACAAGTCTGGCAATGATTGTAACGGTAGTGAAGTTATATTAAACAATCCCAATTTACACAAAACTGGTTGAGTGAAAGTGTGAAATCAGGGGCGAGAAACTGTCTTAATGAAGTGGTATGAATTCAGTGAATGAGCTTCTGGTGCCACGTCTTGCTTGATTAATGGCACAATATAGTGTGGGCATTCATTTGGTGGCCTATTTTATTTCTATTTAGAAGTCTGCAATGAAGACAAAAACACAGTCCACACTGTGTGGTTAAAATAGAGATTCACTCTGAATTGACAGTGAAGTTGCTCTATACGGGTGTCCATTAAGAATAAAAGTGAAGAGAGATGTCACAATGTACGGACTGATCAGATTGACCCCAAATTCATTCTAGATTGCTTTAGATACACGTATCTGCACAATGCATGCATTTTAATGTAGCAGTATGTGCAAGGTAAAGTTTGTGTGCATTCAGAGTTTAAAAGATGTCCTAGCCAGGGTATGATGTTCATGTGTACCACAAAGAAGATGGCTGAGAGTCTAAAAAAGACTGAAACCTTTGTTAGTCAAAGATACAATATTTATTTCTATAAATAAATTCTATTTAAGTATGTTTTCTTCATGATTTCTACTCAGGCTCTTAGCATTTTCCTGGAGAATGTAGTTATAGTCAGGCATCTCAGGAGACACAGTTGGCCATGCTTCAGGGTGAGTGAGACAACTGTGGTGAACATCACTTTGATTGTGTTAATGGTTCCCATGGCGATAGGGCACCTGCATGTTGCAGGCAAATCAGAGGTATTGGCCTTCCAAGAATTTCAACATTCTGTATTTGTTGCTTATTTGTTGTGCTGTAGTGGAGATGGAATTGTGCCACAATGAGGTTCTTCACTGGAAATGAATGAAGCAAATCACTAAATATGGAAAATGCAGTAGGAAGTCACTAATGTCTTTTTTTTCCAAAACAAGACTTTAAAGTTTACCTTTTTCCATTTCACTCAGTCCTTAAATTGAATCATGAAGGTAGTGGACCTTTGACCCGAGTGGTGAGGGAATTTGGTAATTAGTGCTGACTGCCACCTTCTTGGCTCTCCTGCGATGGCTGAAGAGAACGTGTTCATTAAGATGAAGCCCTGTGACCTGCAGCCGGTAGATAACCCTCAAAACCCTTTAATCCAGGCTCTCTCAGATCTGGACCATTCCCTAGCTTCTAAAAGAGACCTGCTTTACCCTGCTGGCCATAATTTCTTAGTTCTATCCAACAATTATTTCACTCAAGAATCCAGGAAGCTCCTTTTGAAGATTAAAGAAAATAAAGTTTCTGTGGAGGAGAAAGAATTAAATTATGGAAGAAAATTAAAGACTTCAGACTCTGGCTCTGGAATAAAGACCGTGGCACAATTTACAACAAAACTTCTCAAAAATGACTTGCATTCATCAAATAATCAATGGTTTCAGAAATTACAATTAGTTGTTTAATGTGTTTTTTCTTGGCAAGATTGGATCGGTCTGCATTACACAATCCTCTGGTGGATTCGCTAAGATATTATGTTGAAGGCATTTCTCATAGAAACTAAAGTTACTGGCATAAGGCCCCACATATTGGAAAGCTCCTTTATTGATTGTTCATGGTCCCAGATAGCCTAAGGCAGGTTTCACATCCTGGCCACAATTCTACTTTCCAGTTATACACAGCCTTTATTATACGTGATCCCCTGATATATATACTGAGATAACACAATGAAATGGCTTTAAGCTTTAGCGATTGGTTCATTATTTTGTTATACAAATATGTAACTTTGGGCTTATAGCTTGTATCCACTCTAACCATTCAGAAAGAAATAAAATCTAAAAAGAAAATAAAAAAAGGAAAATAGCTGTGCCAAGACTTTGAACCCTGTTCCAAGTTTGACTTGGCTCAAGAGTGGGTCAGAACTCAGGATGTGCTTGGTTACACTCTCCTAAACCCTAATCCCAAGCTCTTCCTCTCTCTCTTCTCACTCTATGCTTTATGTTCTCCCCCACTGATTTGTTCCAATTAATCTTTTATCTCCTAAGCCTGTAGCTGCATGGACCATTCTCTTCTGCCAAACATGGGATTGCACGTCAGGCTCAGAAAATCAGGACAGGCTAGAACTGTGGGCTTTTCGAGCATTGTTCTGTTCTGACTGTTTTGGAACCTGTATTGATGTGACAGAGAGGGGATGGTGCCAAGTTCTAGCTTTGGGAGAAAAGAATCCAACGGCTGCTATCTGCTACCTCTTATGGAGGAATTATCCTCTGGTATGGAGAGAGACTGCTTTACAGAAGAGCTCTTCTGCTCTGCATGGAGAGTTCTGGGTCTCAGAAGGCTTTCATATGTCCTCCTCCTCAATGTCAGAGTAAGGGAATGGCAGATTGGATTAACAGAATTTGAATTTATAACATATACAGTGCATTTGTGAATGAGAAGAAAAAGACAGTGTACATAAACCTGTGGTTAATATTGGGCAACTATCATGGCTAGATTCTCATTTATCTAATTCAAGATAGGCTCTTCATTGTTATATAGTTTCTATGGGATGTAGCAATATTCTGGAAGTTTCTTTTTAAGAAAAAAGGATCTCTATGTGCAGTTTTTGTTAACCCCTTAATTGCTGTCCAGTACTTGCTCAACACCCCTCCAGCCATCCTACCAATGGAAGATGTTGCGAGAGAAAGCATTTCCCTTCCTATATCTGAGAAATGTTGCTTTCAATTCTAACAAGTGTCTGGATGAGTCTCATAGGAAGTGAAGGTTGTGAGGCAGGGTTAGGCAGCAGGAAAGGGGGTTTATGCTTCTGTTTGCTTCGAGCGATCATCCCTTGTTAGCCCCCTTCCCTGACACCCAATGAAATGATTGCATATGACAGGAGAGTCTTTTTCAGCCCTATCTAAGTGGAAAAAATCTTCAAAGGTGCAGGCATGGCAGTAAGATACATGATAACGAAAAACTATTCCATTTGGCAATTGTTTGAAAGGTATGCTGCTTTTTTGTAGAGTCTTCAGTATTCTAAATCAAGGATGCAACTGAATATTTAAAATTGGGTAATAGTATATCAATAAAAACCCATGGTCAAAAACCCACTCAAGGGCATGGGTTCCCGGGATCACATGATGACATTGATCAATTGTGTGAAGTAAAGGGCTTTAAACAGTGTCTAGCAAATGCATTCATGTTAAAAATTCATAGATAAAAATACATTTAATCTGTCTATATTCTTCTTCATACATTACCTTGAACTGAACGGAACATTTCCTGTTTTCAAGTAACAAATCATTTAAAATGTAATTTTGAAAGTTATAGGAATGGTCAAAGTGTCTAGTTTTTTTTAGAACATTGTATAAACAATTTTTTTAAAACATTCTACTAATAACTTAAAAATAACATTTTTGATGTCCTTTATTTCAGTATTGTGTGTAAAGCTGCTTTGAAGCAATGTAAGATTGTAAAAAGCGCTATATAAATAAAATTGAATTAAAACTGAATGCGATATGTTACAGTAAAAACTGCAGTAATGTTTTTAATAACTTTAGAGAACGTTAACCAATGTTTTGCAAATGTTCCCTGTTAGCTGGGATAGACGTTGTCATTATTAGGATGATAGCAGACGGAGAGAAAGACTCAACAAAGGCAAGTGACATTCCTTTTGCACATTTACCAATGTTCTCACCACTGTCCAATATCTATTCTCTCAGTTATTACTGGAGTCAATACAGGGCTGGGGAGGGAGCTTCTGAGGGATTGATCCTGCATTCTTCTCAGGTCAGCTTGGGAATCAATTGTGTTGTTTGACAGAAGAGGGGCTGACTCTGGGTCCTGTGGGGAGAATGGTCTGAGTTTGGCTGGCTGTTTGTTTAGAATCAAATGGAGCCATTGGCATGCATGAGGCAATCTTGAGCAAATTTATATACGCAAGAACAAGGAAGGCACACAGCGCGGTCCAGGGCTAAAAATCTCAATCATGGACGCTTGTGATTAGGGAAGACTGCTATCGATCTGTTTAGACACTCTCGTTCGCATTTAGCCACTGACGGTTGAGATACGATTTCTCAAAAAGAAAAACATCTCGATTGATTGTGGCCCTGAAAATAACTTTTTGGAACAGAATCAAAATAATGTTGCTTTTGTAGATTTTTACTTAAATAAACACATCCGTGGATCTAGATTCCTGTGACCTGTTCTTGTTTGAGATGAACCCTAATCAAAATTGCTGATAGTGAGTCGAAGAACAAATCACTATGATCACTGTGGGGCCAGATCGCTAATGGAGGTTCACACAGAGAAAACTCCACAAGTAGGAACAAGATAATGATATCTGACTCATAATGTTTAAAAAGCCTCCAATTACTGCGTGGTTCACTTACTGCTAACATATGTGACTGGAACTAATCATAGTAGCCAAACACGACTATGTAAAAGTGTTTCATGAGGACCTTGACATATTTTGTATTTTAAAATGAAACATTTCCTATTTCTTGTCATTTGATAGTTCAAAAATGTTTTGGTCTGGTGATAAAAGTTTTGACAATTTTATAGCACAGCCACATAAATATGAGAAATATTCAGTTATTTTATGTTAAGTAATTTGATTTTAACTCCAGAAAAGATTACTTTAACAGTCTGAGTAGCATTAATTTGTCAGATTAAAACAGTCATTTTACCAAACTGGTGCCATTTGTCTTCTTTTTGTTTAGGTTTTTTCTATTAAAAAGGTTACAAAACATTTTTTTTTTATTCTGACAGTTCTAACAACATTCAAAACGGTTAGTTTTTAGTTTTCATCTTATTTGTCCCATTTTAAAGCTTAAATCTGTTGCCTTTCTGAAGACATTGGTCATAAGGTCTATGTCCTTTTATCTATTAAAGCGTATTAATTTAAACGCATTATTTGTGTAATAGAATGCTTAAAATGTTACAGAAAGAAATTAATGCCTCCAATCAAAATATAATGTCAGATATAATCAGGATTGAGTATGACAGTAGATGGTTGTATCTTAAACAATTTGTAAACATTTCTTACCTGTTTTCAAAATTAAAGCGTATTGGCAGGCTGCCGGATGCACTATATACAGCACTTGCTGTCTTCACAATGGTGTTAATTATTAAAGCACTTGTTAATTGTTAATACTGTACCATACTTAATATCATTGTTGCATAAAACATTGCGCCCTTCCTAGAGCTCCTAAGCCCAATTTATGTGCTTTTCTTTTTTCTTCTCTCTTCTTTTTTTTCTTTTATGAAAGACATAATTAATTCTGCACAGGCTCCTTTGTCTCGGGAGGGAAACTACTCCAGTTTTCATTACCTTTTGCCCTCTGGACCGCTATTAATCTGCACTCTCTAACCATTTGGTAAACAAAACAGAAATGCAAGGGGAGCAAAAGAGGGCTGGAGGTTGAAAGACAACAGAAGCAAATTGTTGTTCACACTTCCATCATCAGGCCTCTGTGGTATTGCAGTTATAATGAGATATAATCCAAGTTCAGAGCTAGAGGATGCTGTTAAGGTCAGGATGCCCCGCTCTGATTCTGATTATATCTATATATTAATACTGATAATATACAATAACTATTATTGAATATGAAAGCTTATATATGGTAAGCTAAAGTCTAATCAATAGGAAAATTGCTCTCTTTTTTCTTTTTCTCTCCTTTCCTCTTCTTTTTTCTTCTGTCCTCTATTCTTTTTTTCTCTCCTCTCTTCTTTTCTCCTCTTCTTCCCCCTTTCTCAACTCAGTCCAAAGAAAACAAAGTTAAACTGAACTTCTTCATTCTGCACAGTGTGTTCTGAAGCCCACAGCACTTTCTGTATACAGTATAAAGTTGAATATTATTTCTGGCACAATGCTAACGTTCTCATATAGGAACAATTTTTTGCTGAGATGTTGTTCGGCAAAAATAAATAAGCATTGCCAAATGATGGTGGCGTCTGCTGTTCCTCTTCGCATTGTACGAGAAAGAGACAGAGACTTACAACCTAAGGTGTTTTGCTAGCTCTGTGTTTGTGTATCATGCGAGCGTCTCTGCTAGGAGTGTAATATGGAGCGACTGCACCCAAATCTGTTTTTTGCAGAATCTTTTTGCCTGTGGATGATTTCCCTAAAGCTGCCTGAACATTAAAATAACACACTCAGAATGAAATGAGATGGGCATAAAAACCTTAGCAGGCTACCGACTGTATTTAATGACAAGACACAGTTTTATTTCAAATGCATAAACGCCTTGCACGGCTTGCAGCTTTTCATATTCATAAATCATATTTTACCACAGAATCTTTAAACAGAGACATTTAACACTTTATTTCCCTAAGAGCAGATAGAGGTCAAAACGTTTCGCTCGAGAAGCGAGGTGCGAAGCTTCTTTGGTCACATGATGTCATAGGTAAGTCTCTTTTTACATCTTCTCTGGAAGTCTGACAGGCTGTGAGATGTTTTTTAGGAAGGGAGGGAAGTGCTAAAGAGTCCAGCCACTTTAAGATCATAAAAACCAGTGCTGGAGATGCTAAAGCACATGATTTTAAGCTAGTCGTTCCCTGAGGAGAGAGATAGCAGAAGCGACTCGCAGGGTTGGATTTTGGGAGTTATTTATGAGAATTATGCAAGTGCATCACATCACAATAGCACATGTGCACCTATGTTCTAAATCTAGCTTTAATGTATCAGAACTCATGTTGGTGTAATTTGAGCATTCTAGGTATTATCACCCAAAAACTGCCTTGCTTGGGGATGTATCTCTGGTTTTGCCCCGACTCCTTTGACTTGTCAGAAAAGATTGCAGAAGAAGCAATGCCTCCAGATTCAACTGCAATTAACTAACAATCTGTTACATTGTAATGATATGCATAGAAACCAGCTTGCTTAAGTAAGGAACTGTCAAATGAAATGAAATAAGCCTCAAATTGCCTTAAGCAAAGTAGTCTCTGAACAGAACAGTCATACCCTTGAAGCTACAGGTTTTATAAGCCCAAAGCAATGCTTTAAATTTGGATTAATTTTGAATTAAGTTCATGTTGCTCACAGACAAAACATGCTTAGCTTTATAACTCCTTCCTTGGTAACACTTTTTGATAGTCCACTGACTATAAGTAAATATAGGTATTTGCAACTACTTGTCAACTGTATTTGCAACTTGCCAGTCATTTGAGAACTAGTTGAGTATTAGTAGACTGGCTGCTTATGCTTATCTGCTAACACTTTATTGTGATGGTCCCCCAACAGACATTTTACTTATCATAACTAACTATGCAAGATGTCATAATCTATTAACCATAACCCTAACCTAGCAGTCTACTAATATTCTAATAAGAGTTGACATGTAGCTGCAAAGTTACTTATAGTTAGTAGAACATCTAAAGTGAATTATTAAAATAAAGTGTAACCCCTTCCTGTTCTTTCTGGAGCATGTAAAGGGTTAGGTAACTAAAAAATAAAATTGTTATCATTTACTTACTCTAATGTGATTCCAAGCCCCATAATAATGTTCCTTTGTTTAATTAAAGTGAATAGGGTCTGAGGTTTCTTATGACAGAATTTTTATTTTTGGGTTATCTGTCCCTTGACCACATTAGTCATATTTTAAGATTCAACAAAAAAAAGCGTGTTTGTGTGCACCTCTTGTTTATCTGAAGTGTTTTTAACATCCTGATCGAATGATGTTGTTTAGCCTTTTTACAGCTGGTCCTGGGTCGGTGAGTGACACTTCTCTCAGAAATCGGTTTACAAGTCAAGATGATAAGGGCTTAATAACTCAAGGTAGCACACAAAATGGCCGACAAAAATAACAAGCATTTACTCAAAAGAGGTCTGCCCACTGACTACTTAGAGCTTCTGAAACCTATTAAACGCTTCAGCAGACGCTATTAATGGAGGCAGCCTGGGAGGTCAAGGGTACAATCTCGATCTGGAATTGAGTCAAGTTAAACCTCAAAATGAAAAAGGTTGGGGGGGAGAGAGAGAGAGAAAGACAAGGAGAGAGAAAGTGCAGAAAACAAGTCTCTAGGGTTGCCTGCCAATTCAAGGGTAATTTAATCAAAATCAGGCAAATACTCTCGCTGGGGAAGGAGTGTTGAAAATTGATTGAACAGCCATGCTGGCGATATGATGTCAGCACAACCCCATGTGACATCATTACAAGTAAAGGTCACGCTGCTTCTCACTTTCATTACAGCTCTGGCACACCTACACAACCCTGAAAGTCAAACCTTACTGTTCAACAGACTGTTTGCTGCAGTACTTATTTGTTAATTATCTTGCCTTTGTAATGTGGAGAAAAAGTCTACAGCTTATGTGTAGCTGTCTACAAGAACAACATTTTAAACCAACTCAAACATCTGCAAGTACCACATGCTCCTGGATCAACATTCTTGTTGCTTCTGGAACAAGATTCAACCCAGCTGACAATTTTACGTTGTAAGAACGTTTCCATTAGGTATCAAAAATGTTAAAAATGTGCAGTTGTGTTAACGTTTCTGCATAGTTTTAATTCTGCCATGTTCTGTTTGTCAACATTCCACTAACAACTTATAAATAATGTTTTCAATATGATATATAAAAAAGTAAAAAAAAAAAATTAAAAAAAAGTCCTTCTACAATTACTGCAAGAGTGTTTTTGATAACTTTGAGAGATTATTAGCCAACATTCTGAGAACATTTCTTGTTAAGTGGGTATGAACCAGTCAAATTTATAGATTATCCTAAGAGTGATTGTTAGAGACTTGTACACCATTTATGTCAACCTTTTTATTTCCATTTGATTTTTGGGGTAGAATACAGAAATTTGACCTTTGATATGTTAAGAATATACATGTTGTGAATTAAATCAGTTTCATTTTCTCATAAATGTTTTTGGGAAATGATTATAAACAAGGGTTCTACATTGATAAACTTTTACATTAGCTTTTACCTTTTACATTCAGTTTACACCTTAAAAAATGTTATATAGCAGTCATTTTTCTGAAAAGTACATGTCTACTTTGTGGTAAAATGTAAGGTTAAAGCTTTAATACTACCTACTGAGTTTTAATTGGGTCAAAGAAAACAGTTAAAAATTGAACTGAAAATAATAGAGTCAATTTAAAAGTACTGTTATTATTTTATGAAAAGCATAAAGGTGGCCTGTTGCCAACCTTTTATTCAATTTTCATTTTTCTATACACAGGTTTTATTGTCCTTTGCAAAACCTCTTAGCCTACCATCCCACTCCATTGTCCACCATTGGGACAACATCTCTGCATAGAATAAAATGATTTAAAGCATAGTTCAACCAAAACTCACTCACTTCCAAACCTATTTAATAACATACAATGTAATTTTTAGTCTATAATATCAGAACAGGCCATATTGTAGTTTGTTATTCACTTACTTTCATCTATGAAATCTCTCTCCCATGATTGCGTTTAGGTTTTTGCCTGGGTTAAGTAAATAATGTCAGAATATTTATTTTCAGGTGACTTTCCCTTTAAGCTAAAAAAGCTGTTTGTTTACAATAAAAGAGTGGCCTATATTGAGTAAGACACAATTACCCCATGGTGCTCTATTGAGTTTGGGTCCACTGCCTTTTTCCTATCAATGTTTCATTAAGATTCCATTTCCAATTAGACAAAACGCTCACTGGATGAAACTCCAGCAAACAAACAGCAAATTGCGCAAAGGTATATTGTTGCAGTAGGTACGCTTCAGTAGCCCTGGATTTGCTTGTTTCAAAGACCGATGGCTTCAATATGTACTTTCAGGATTTTCCTGGTTAATAAACACAGAAAGCATAAATAGAAAGCAATTGTAATGCAATGCGTAAAGGTTTTGTTTCTAGATGTTAACAGATAAGTACAGATATGTTGCATGCAATGAAAAGTAATGTTAATGTTAGCTATTTTTAATTTTAATAGGAAAATTGTACATTTGGGGATTTTTATTTTTTGACTTCCAGGTTTGATATTTGCATTGAGTCAATGTTGCAGGATGTGACCTATTGTTCTCGTCTACATCAACAGTCTCATATTTATTCATGAGACTACATGGCCTAATCCAATGAAAAGTGCTGTCTCATAATTACTGGTTTTAGTTTTCTCCACAATGCTGTCAGAGTGACACCTTTGAAATGTTTGTGTGCAACCAGCATTTATTACGAGAGAGTATTTTGATTTATAGAGAGGTGGAATGAAACTCATTTGACACAAGGCGCAGTGTGACTGACACTGGTAAACTCAGCTTCACAAAAACCACACATCCATCCTTACTTTAACAGATTACTTTTATGTGTGAATTAATGTCACAGTACACAGTTCCATGCGGGGTTACAAATATTTGCCATTTATTTGTGCATTTGATTACAGGTGCAAAATGATCTGGGCGTGTTTGTGGAATGCGTTGTGTGCTAACAAAAGCAGTTTAATATATGTTTGCATTTTGTTTTGTGCAATTGTTATTTGCAGTGTGCATTCGTGAGAACCTATTAACTCCATTACAGCAAAAAAAAACGTTTTGAAGCATAGACAGTTATTTTCTCTTTCCCCTCCTGCCTCCACATTGCAGCTTTCCACACTCACTTTATTTGCATATTTCAAGCCTGTAGTCTCGAAACGACACTCGAAGAACCTCAACATACTGTTCTGCCTGTTTTTGCATTCGTATTGCAAAACTTTAATCCGTTTTTTTAATCAATTTATTTGTCTTGTTTCTTCAATAATATATCTAAACATCCCTAACACAAGAAACATGTACTTGAGATGCAACATTTTCAGAGGATATTAAGTATTAAATTGTTTATTTTTCGTACCCCATTGGCACATAGTTTTTTTGTTTAAGTGAGTTACACTAAATGTTGGTTTTGTTTAAAAAAGAAACAAAACACACGGCAGTGGAGTAAGAAAAAAAAAAACTTAATTCAGGACATCCCTAAAAACAAGCCTTAATAAAAAAGATGTTTTTGAATTTTTTAAAAATAAGTTTAAGGATATTTAGATCGTTTTATCAAGAAAACTAGTTAAGGGATGGATGCTTCTGAAAGGTGTTGTCACCTTTGTGAAGGAGTGATTTTGTATCTGCCCTTTAAAGTAGTTCACGCTTGTGCTAAATATATCTCCACTGCTGTAATAAATAGTAAATCAAAACAAACAGCAATAGCAGTTCTTTAATAAGACTTATATTAAGATGATAAAAATGGAAGGATTATAAAAATGGATAGTGGATGCTGATTGGTCAGTGCTCATGGTTTATTTACAATAATGTGCAGCTATAAGTATATCTTTGTGGCATCATTATTTATATTGTATAAACATGTTTTGTTACCGTTATATGTCAGGGACTATATGTACTAAATAGAATTTATTGATTTTACCTAAAAAAAAACAATAATCTTTAATAATCTTTTGTATTCTCAGTTTCATGACATGGCTAAAGATGCCCCTCAACCATGGCTAGTTAACCGTATAGATTAGATTAGATTCAACTTTGTCATTACAGATGTACATGTACAGGGCAACGAAATGCAGTTTAGGTCTAACCAGAATATATATAACCTGCATAACCTGCAATAAGCAGTAAAGTGCAGGATATAGGTTATGTTGCATGTTATGTTAAGATTATTTACAGATAGGTATGTACTATGACCATAATATACAGATGGCATTTATAAACAAAAATAAATAGCACATCCACTCATACCTTATTGCTTCAATATATACATATTTTAGTACAGATATACTTCAGTCCTTAGGAAAGCAATGATTTTGAATGATTTGCCAATTTCTGAAATTTGGGAAGCTGCTCTCGGCCATGTTCCTTGCTAAGGTGATGAATGACACCTGGTAACAGTCACTGTGAGCTTTCAGTTGCTGAATTCTCACCACGCCATAGTTCCCTGCCCAGGTGACGCTAACGCAGGATGTTATGTCATCAAGTACATGTCAAGTCAACGAATGCAAATTAGGCATCCAGTAACGGTCAACCAACAAATGAAACAACACTCGAGGAAATGTTTAGCATTCTGTCAAGAGGCGCCAAAAACACTGAGGTGGAGAAAGAAAAAAATAATGCAAAAACCAAGAAGGAAAAAAATTGAAAACACAAACAAACTCTCTCTCACACACATACACACACACACTCTCACACAAACATAAAATGAAGTCGAGCCATGTTCTCATTACTGTCACCTAAAGATGCTCTGCTTGCGGAGGCGAGGTGTCTGAGCCCATGACAGATTCAGGTCCGGAGAAACGGCTCGATTTTACCATTGAGGCGGAATTGGGAATGACAGCTGGCGTCAGGAGTGCGGCAGGAACTTTATTCTCCAGGAGAAAGGAGAAAACTGCCATAGAGTGAAAACATGGAGGAATGGTGTTTTGGCAGTATAGGTATACACAAAACTCTTTTTTATTTGTTGTTTTTGTAACTCAGTTATCATGAATAATGACAAGAGAAAATGTGCATCTTTAATTAATATATAGGCGTAAGTTAGCTATATTTTACCAAATGTATGAAAAAGATGTTCATAAAATTATTATATATTATATACATATTTAGTATATAATTTGTAGTTCATTGAAATGCAAACATCTAATAGCTTTTTGGGTTAACAGGTATAACTAGTAACCTGTAAGTGCTCTATCACAATGAAAGAGAAGGGTGGACACTGGATATAAAGATTATTTTTCTTGCAACTCCATCTTCCCAGCTGACAGGGAACATTCTCAGAACAACAGTTCTCCAAAAGTTACCAAAAAAGTTTGTATATATATCAATATATCAATTATCCAAAAACATTATTCTTAAGTTGCTAGTGAATTGTTTTAAAATGTTACAGAATTTAAAAAATTGAATAATGTTCTTAAAACCAAGCAAATACATTAATACAGCATCTAAAAATGTTCTTAGGACCTAAAATTGTTAGCTGGGTTGCTTGTCTGTTTTCTATTTTATGCAAATGTTGTTAAGCCAGTGAAAGGGTCACCCAACAATACCAAGAAATAACAAAATAGATTGAGAAACAATTTTTTTTATCTTTTACTCTCTGCTTTCCTCTGTTTTCTCTCTTTGTCTCTGCATAAAGCTATAAATGATCACTTACGTAACAATTCTATAAATGGTCTAGAACAAAGACGTGCTATTATACCGATTCAGTAAAATGCTGTTTGTCATATTCTCATCATAATATTCACCTGTGCAATCTGTAATCCAGAAAGGAGCTCCAGGGGTTATGCATTCAGAAGATCTGACAGGTCTGGACAGAAGCTCTTTTAAGGGGACGTGTTTATTCAGTAAAATCCAAGCCTTTAAAAACGCCTATCAAATTGGTTTAATGTTGTGGATGGTTATAAAAAAACCTCTCAGGCAAACGCTGCCTTGTGGATGCATCTCATTAGCATCCATGAGATCTTTTCATTGTGGGTGTAATGCACCTGCAAAAGCAGTTACTATTCTTTGGTGGAGACGTGAGAGTTTCAAATATACATCATATGTTTCCAGTGATAGCGAGGCTTTGTCACATGATTGTGCTGTATGTATCTGTGCGCTGGTGAAGACAGAGTAGAAGCAGACTCAAATGTTGCTGTACAGGGGACAAGATTTAGGCCTGTCACTCAACTGCTCACAGACATTCTTGATAACCACATCCTGCCACAGTCCTTTTCACTCAGAGATGGCATGAAGCTGCTATCATTGTAGAACAAATAAAGCGTTTTTTGGACAAGATTCGATTTCAGGCAACATTTAAAGCTGCAATCCGTAACTTTTGTGTGTTTAAAATGAACAAAAATCAGTTATTGAGCCAGTGCATAACAAATAAGTTTCCAGAACGATCTTCTTACTCCGATATGTTTAAAACAATAATTAATAATTTGAATTGTTGGGTCTGATTTCCTGGGAAATGCCTTTATTTACATACATAATTCAATATACATAATTAAATGTATGTAAACTAACCTGCAATTTTATGTTTTAAACAGAGATGGCAGTAGAGAGGTGAAAGTTACTGATTGCAGCTTTAAATTACATTTATTACAGTCATCTGTGATTTCATGTTATGATTTGGTTGAGATCTCTGTAGTTATGACTAAAATGGGCGTGTCTGTTTTCTGGATGGGGGTGTCAGGGAAGGTCATGTGCTGTTTCACAAAACCCATGGAAAAAAACAACATGAGAAATGTAGCTTTAGCTACGGCATTTGAGGAAGGTCAAAATACATTAGAAGTGCTGGGAAAACATAATATACCGCAATCACAGATATTCCTGTCCTGACGAGATTAGATTTCTCAGAGGACCCTAGAGTTAGGTTGGTAATTTTCTCCATCATTTTTACTAAGGTTGTGCAAGGGGGAAAAAACTGGCGTGTTCGATTTGAACTGGATTAAAATCACAAATTATGTCTGTGAAATACAAATTAACTTCGCCTCCGCATGGAAGACTGGTTCTGTCTGACTGGGGCTTTAGACTAATAGCAAAACAAAACAAAGACTACAATCAAGTCTTTATATCTTTGATATATGAATGCACAAATTACAGTCACTGACACTAGTGTTTTTGCCATCAACAATCTCAGAAAGTTAGGTAACATTCTTTAAAGGTTCTCTCAAAGTTTTAAAAAAACATTTAGCAGTAAAATGAATCGTAGTTTCTTATGTTATATATCATATATCAAAAATGTTATTCTTAGGTTGTTAGTGACAGACTTTAAAAAAAATGTGTGAATACCATTCTTATCACCAAGCAAAAATGTTAATACAACACTGTTCTTACAACCTAAAATTGTTAGTTGGGGTGTGACCCAAATGTCACAGTACCAATGTGATTTTGAGGCTTGTTCCTTGTTAGATCCAGTCTCTCTTATGGAGAGTGTCATCTTAAATACTTATGGTCCCACCTCCATCATTTTCCTGAGGTGAATAACTTGCATCAGGGTGACACAAATGAATGAAAAGAAGGAAAATGGAGGATTGGAAATAGGAACAAATCACCCTGTAAATTGAACATGACAATCCTTTGATTGTAATTTTTTTTTGTGCTTGAGGAGAATGAAATATCCTCAATATGAGAGATTTAAATATAGAATTCACAGCTAAGAAGTTTACATTTTCAACATTATAAAAATAATCAAAAACATTCTTGTTGTAATGTTAATAGAACTTTTTTCAACATTATATATCATATTTATCAAAAACATTATTGGTTTAGTTGTTGGTGGAATGTTTTAAAAACATTCTACAATTTAAACAAGAATAATGTTCTTATAGCCAAGAATTATCATTAATGCATTAATGTTCCTCTAAAAGCAGATCATCTTCTTGTGTTTAAGCAGACTTTTAAGCAGACTTCTGCATGTCTGCTTAAAGCCTTTATCCTCATTAATTTCCTAACATTGTTCTGAACGTCTGAAATGTGTCACAGTTAAGAAGACGCAGATGTTTTGATTTATACCGTAAGCTCTATATACCGGCCCATCACAACTGATGAATTTGCTTCATTACCGCAAAGTAACTTTAAATTAGAAAGTTCTTAAATAGAATGTAGCAAGTTAACTTTTACTGTAGTGTTCAATCGGTTCATTATCATCAATTAGCATTCAGCACATCACCAATGAGCAACGTTTCCAAGTGTTCAAACATGTACCAAACAACATCTGGAACAGCCTTTCTGTTGATTCACAAGAACAAGCGAACAGGGCCCACATATCTGTACCTCAAATGCATCTTTAATGAAAGAATTAATATGAAGGGACTTTGTTTTACATTAAGGGATTATACATCTGTGAGCACTTTGTACTTTTCTCTGATAGATTTGAAAGAGAAAACTTTTATTGAAGTTGCCCTTCACAAAGCACTGCTCAAAATACAAATGAACCTTTTTCAAAGTGCAGCAAATAGTAAACTCTCTCTGTCTGTCACACACACACACACACACGCACACGCACACACACACACAAGATATCCTTGTGTTAAGTTTGTGTCTGAAGTTTGTCACTTCAGCATGTTTCATGGTCTTAATCTCTCATTTTGCACTGAGACATAATTTTAAATGAAAAGTTTAAAGCGATCAGATAGACATTCATTTGCCTAGTCAAACTAGCTTTTTTCTCAATACAATAAAATGCATTTTTATCTTACAAATTCTGATCCCATGCATTTTCAAAAGTACAGGAGGCATATTGACAGTTCAAATTGAATCACGACACTAAAACTCAAGTCTCAAATGAGTAATTGGATTTAAATGTATCATATCTGTTTTGTTGAAGGATACTCATTTTAAAACATCCTGACTTAGACTGACCAGCTGGACAACAGGAGAAACAGGATGAAACATGGTTTTGTGTGCTTACTGTATGTGTATCGACTGTCTTTTCTAGTAAAGGACATTTCAAAAGGACAAACAGTGGGGCTCAAAATGTGAAAACTCAAAATTCCCCCTGTGAAAATGTTTTTAGTATTTATTTTTTGTGTACTACAGTTTTTACAGTATTTTTTAAATATATAATCAGCATAACAGTTTGACAGTGAACAGTGAAATGTTTATTAGACATATTTACATGAGTTATTGAATTTCTTAGTATTTGTTATGACAGCACGCACTTGAGCTGTCATGGACTTCAAGTTTGAGCAAAACTTGATGTTTCATGTTTTCCCAGCGTGATTTGAGATGTGCACTTCAATGCAAGTCAGAAAATCTGACCTTTATGTGCCAACTTTTACTTAGTTGATTAGTGACCTAGAAAAAGTGCTTAATCTTGTATACTTCTTATTCATTTTACATGATCAAAACTTTATAAGTTTGAGCAAGATTTATGAATTCCAGATTTTAATGTGAGCTCAGATTTTTGGACCCTGCTGTACATCACTGAAATAAGCATAAAAATACTTGCGAGACCTATTTCATTCTAGAGGCATCTGTGCCACCACACACACACACACACTTCATTGAGACTGGCCACTGAAAAGTGTCTCCGATGACTACCATTAACATGCCAAAAGACAGATGTTAATGGCTGGTTTGCTAGCGTTGACGTTTTGTAGCATGTTATTACCTCGGTCCAGATGTCAGAGGGGGAGAGAGACTCCCATTGCTCATCTCTCTCTCTCTCTCTCTTTCTCTGTTTGTTCACCAGCCTATTGTTTGCCCTGATGTTCTTCCTCCGTAATGCCATTTAGGGGCCCATGGGCCCATATGTGAATGTCTCCACAGAGCCCAGCAAGATGTTATCTGCAATTTTAGCACATTACTTTATCACTGGTCTCATGTATTCATGTTTGTGCATTTTAATGCACTTTAAACTTCCTTAGCTGTTTTTGTTATCGTATAATCATTATAGTCTAAGCAATAGCAAATATAAAGCTTGACATATACTGTAAACAGTACTAGATCGTTGCTATGCAACAAAAATAACAATGGTGCAGTCCAGTGATACTAATAATTGATTTGCGAGGAGGTCATAGCTGTGCTTTATTATAAATAAATCATGGCTATTGACCAATCAACATCAGGGACTAAAACTGTTCATTTTATAATTACAATACATTCAAGTTAAACATTTGATAAATGTTTTCTGGGAGTCAAATGCATGATCTTGATATTGGTAGAGCAACTCTCTGTCAGTTGTTTAAACAGTGTTTTTTAGACAAAAGTCACATGCATTTGCGTCTGTGTTTTTTATTTTTTCACAGATCTCTCCGTTGCTGTGGTCTCTCATCCTTTGTTTGCTGGTTTGGGAGGGGAATTGGATTCTGGACAGCAGGGGAACAAAATCGCCCTATACAGCAGTGTTCTGCTGAGGGATACAACAATTCCCCATTTACCCAGGTTGTTATGGAGGCTAATTCTGGCTTCATTTAGCAGGTGAAGCATATTACACATCTGCTCAGCTGAGAGAGAGAGAGCAGTATTAAAGTCTCAACAATGAAGGGCCTATTATAGTTTATACATCACAGTTTTGTTTACAGGAGAACAATCTCTCTCTGACTCTCTCTCTCTCACTCACTCTCTCTTTCTCGCTCTGTCTCACTCTCTCACGCTCTCTCTCTCTTTCTCCCTCTCTCTCTCTGTCTCTCTCTCTCTCTCTCTTGCTCTCTCTCTCTCTCTCCATCCTCCGCTGTATGAATATGCCTGCCAGGTGTTTGTTCCAGATTCAGAAGTTGTTTTTCTTTCACTGGGACGCTCCTTCTTTACATACACCTTTTTTATTTTCTTCTTTGTTATCCGAGAGCATCGCATTGTTAAACTTCGTCCTAATGGGAGTCGGGTAGGTGTGCTAAGAGTAAACCCACAGACATTGATCAGATCAGACTAAATTCCACTGTAGGCGAAACCCTCTTCAGAGTGTTGACGCTCAGCTGATGTATAAGGTTGGATATTTTTTATCTTAAGGCGTACAGTACGGTAGCGCACTCTAAAATCTCCTCATCCCTGAGTAAAATTGCATCAGTTTGTTGATAACAGCATGCGGAATAAGATTAGCCTCCTTATTAGGGACTACAGAGTGATACCTCAACCTGCAGTTCCGACTTTGCCTGAGGCAATACAGCCTCAGACACACACACACATATGCAAACACACTACTGTAAGATTTAGGGAGCATCTGAATGAATTTAGGGAGCAACTGGAATCCTGCCTTAAGCTAAAGTTTTTAGGCGGTAAATATCTCCACACTCTCCTTGTGCCCTTGTGTTATGGAAAATGATATTTTGAATATATGAGCAGTCAAACAAGTTTTTTGTTTATACAGCCAAATTTTGTTTACCCTTTAAGGCAGGAGATTAAATCAATTTGGTCTATCTTTGTTTCTCTAATGATGGAGCTGATATTTTGGACATACAAGACTCATTAGGGGACTGCTGAATCAAAACATCTCTCAGAACATGCTAGATATGCCAAAACAGTGTTTGTGCTACTGCCGCCCCACCTAAAAGGAAACATTCTCAGAACGTTGGCTAACATTCTCTCAACATTATCAGAAACGTTCTTGCAAACTCAATTTAGAGTTATACATCTTATACAGTGTATCAAAAATGTTACCACACGTTTCTGATTTTGGTGTCTAAATATAGATGACAATGATCATGTCCCCAATCTTTAAATAATCAACACACCCTCCGTAGGCAACACAGTCAATGCAACAAGRACATGGAGCAGAATAATATAGATTGTAGATGTAAACAAAGATATAATGAGGTGTATCACTTAAAAACACTCTTACACAGTCCCTACAGCCACCAGCCCATCTACATCCACAAACACAAATTTCCTCTCCCTGGTGGATGGTGTCGGGCCTTACAACTGGCGCGTGGGTGGTCACAACACGACATATCGATTTGTGCTTTCTCTTCAGCCTTCAGTTAGATAGTATCTCTTCCCTCCCTCCCTCTTTTTTTCTCTCATCTTCTCTCTTTCACCCCCACCATCACCTCCATCGTGTCAGAAGCATAGTCGAAGATCCGGGATTGAGCTGAGACAGTCAAAACATTGCCAGCCAGCCAAACTCTCGTAATCTCACTCTATGGCAGATGGCGCAGTCTAACCTATGGCCTTGACAGATTGCTGTCTCTCCTCACTCGTCCAGAGCAATCTCGCTGTCCAAATGAGAGAGAGAGAGAGAGAGAGAAGGAGAGAGAGAGTTGTCGGCCCAAATAGAGGAAATTACAAATGCAGAATGATTCGCCAGCTGGGAAATGCAGTGACTACAGGCGCCTCGTGTGTCTACAGCTCCATAAATGGTTTTCAAATGAGAAAGAGGGACGGATGCAAAGTTTGGTGTATCAAAGACAAAAATAATTCCAACAATGACACTCAAAACATGAGCAGTAAAACAAATCCTGTTGGCAAGCTGGTAATTATAAACTAGATCCGCTGATGGCTTGTCATCTATAATTCAGCGGTTAGAGGAAGAGACTAGCTTTAATTAGCTGCATAGCACTGTAGCCTAACCTTCCAGCTCTTCAGTAATGAAGGAATGCTTTTGGGCCAACATGACACCGTTGGCATTTCAACTCCTCCGGGGAAAGACCAATTACGAACAATGGCAGCGCTCTGCATGGTTCAATTGAGATATTATTTAATTGTCCAAAGAATGAAGTTGGGGAAGGAAGTCTGATTATGGTGATGGAGAAAATAATTGATTATGGAGATGAAAACAATTGTGCATTATAAGGATTGACTGTTTGAGAATTTGTATGGTAAATTTAAACAAGTGTTATATTTTACATGCAGTTTTATCTTTTCTATTTCAGATTATTATCTGAAAATGTTTTTTTCTTCCCTGTTCACTCCCTCTTTTAATTTATTTATTTTGTGCATGGAATTATAGATCAGATTGTAATTTACATGGTTGTCTTAATGTTCTATTCAAGAGCAAACCATTATTCCAGAGCAGGATTTGAAATAAGGATCAAGTAAAGTTCATGTTTTGACTAATGCTACAAAAATCACATGTTTTGTGGGCCCGGGGAACAGCGGCCAATTAACCCAGATGTGCTGGCAGAGTTTGAGAGTGTTTCACATGAGATATGAACATTGATCAGACCTTACGAGCTGGAGAAAGGGTGTATTATCAGGACAGGAACATTATCAGTACAAGTTCTTATTCTTAATTCAGCCCTTCACTCTCAATTCTGTCTCAACCCATTTAGAGGGATGTGGAGGAGAACATTATAGTGCTGCCTGTCTTTAGTTAACAGGAAACGTTCTCAGAACGTTCTCTGAAAGTTATCAAACTGTTTTTGCAGTAATATTAGCAGAACTTTTTTTTAACGCTTTATATCATGTCTATAAAAATATTCCAGGACCATTTCTAGAAAGTTCCTAGAACAGTCAAAATTACATTTTTAACATTTTTGTTACTTTATGGAAATGTTAGGGGAACATTCCTACCACCTAAAATTGTTAGCTGGGTCTATGTGTAAAACAAGCTATTGTTTGCTGAGTTTTCAACAGCATCAAGTGTCTGATCTGATCTTTGTTTTGTATTTATATTTATAGTTTTTTGTTTTTAGTTGGCTGACCCACAATGATTATTATAAATTCATATAACAATAATTTATTTTTTATCAGTCAGGTGCAAAACAAGCTGAAAGGTGAACAAACGAAAAAGATGAAAAAGAAAAGATTTTCAACTATAAATATTTTTGTGACTGAAAGTCTTTTTCGTACGTTCATTTTATATTTTCTTGTTATCTCACACAATCACCTTTATTTCCTTTCCTTTCTCTCAGACTCATGATCTTTCTGATAAATTTTACAAGATATTTCTGGATCTTGAAATGTTTAGAAATAGGGAGATGAACCTATTAACATCTCTAAAGAGAGCGTGTGCACCCTAATTAACAAAGTAATGACAAAAAGAAGTAAGAGAAAGAAGTTTAATTTCCGCTGGTGTGTCACAGAGGGCCTAATACACACATAATAAAGCTCTTTACATTCTCTCTATTGTCACTCACTGTTTGAGGCTAATTGGATTTTGAAAATGAGTCACATTACGTCAAGGGGACAGTTCCTGATTCCAGTTAATTTCAGTGTGAATGTCTGGTCTATCTCTGGGATTTGTAATGGATTTCAGAGCTATATGCTAAGAAAAGAGGCATTTATGTGCTATTTAAGCAAATTAGGAAATGAGTAGGGAATGACCATCCGCAATTTTAGCAATATAGCATCGCAATGAGAAAATTTAATTAGAATATTCTATCCAGGTTCAGGTTAAGTGCTGTCCACAGAATTTGTGACAAAATGTTACATAATTTTGATGTTTCTGAAAAAAGAATTGAGGTTATGGTAAGGCATTTACAGTGGAAAAACACAAGGCCAGGCAATTAAAATGCACAGTGATTTCAAAGTTGAGCTGCAAGACTTCAACAAATGTGTTTGCATGATAGTTTGATAGAATTGCTTATTGACCTTGTCGGTGTAAAGCTATATTGAATCTTTCAACTTAATTGTCAAGTTAATCAAGCATAACAGGAATAGATGTGACATAACTATCTGTGAAGCGTTTACACAGAGAAACTCCATCCGCAAGAATTGTGTCAGTAATTTATGCTCACAAGAAGTTCCTACACTCAAAGTATTCCCACTTCAACAGGGACAGTTTAGGCTACTTTAGCTTATTAATCTGCACAAAATGCACAAAATCCACAGTAAGTGCGTTACTGTATATTATTTTTACTGTAAAAAACAAGACCGAGGTGTGAATTGAAGTGATTTACTGTGGTAAATAAACATTATGCCACAAACACTGTCAATTGATTCATCATTTTATGCTGCCAGATTAATGTGTATTAAACATCTTTGTGCAAAATATATATATATATATATATATTAGGGGTGAAACCTGGGTAGGCAAAGTTTTGCACTGAACTTCGCTTGTTTGCAGTGGTGCAGTTGCTTCTGCTGTTTTGTAAACCTATGAAAGTTTGATTGTGTTCACACTTGATTTTTGTTAATCATGCATGTCACAACTGATTGTTGTTTAAACAGTCTTCTAGGTTTTATTAGAGAGATTAATTTACAAATCCTCTATCGAAAAACAGGACCTGATTGCGAGCACACGCATCAGCAGAGTTGTGATGGATGTGAGTGAGGGCCAAGCACTAATCGATTTAAACTTTCATTCATACAGCACTCATTATCAGTCAAGCCATTCCCATAATGCATTACTCTTCAAGGATGATCTGGCAACATCAGCAACATAAATCATACCTGGCTCTGTCTTTTCCAATCGGCTGCCGTGGTTCTATCATCAACACATTTATTGTGTAAAGCACATACAGTAAAAACCAGCAAACGCAGGACTTTATCAACTCAGAATTGTTATGAAGACTTTCAGAACGTCCTACAAAGGCCTGATCAGAACCTAAAGTCTTGTGAAAGGCAAGCTTTGTTGAGAACTCAACTAACGGGGAACGTTCTCAGAATGTTGGCTAATGTTCTATAAAAGTTCTTTCAACATTACCAAAAACATTCTTGCTGTACTGTTAGTAGGACCCTTTAACATTATATTTAATATATCTCAAAAACGTATTTTTAAGTTGTTAGTGGAATGTTTCAAAAATGTTACAGAATTAAAAAAAAAATTGAATAACGTTTTTATAACCAAGCAATCACATATTTAAAGCAGCTAGTTTATGTACTCCAAGTGTGGGGCTTTACTGCTAGACGCTAGAGATGAAGAGGCTAGTGATGAAAGATTTCTTTAGGAGATACTGGAATGAAAGGTTTGAAAACTTGAGCCTCTTTCAGATAGAGAGATACCTGTAAAAAATGACAGTAGATGTGTAAGTATGAGAGTGTGTGTGTGTGTTTGGGAAAGAATGAGGAGCCATTGCAGGATGTCCTCCATCTTTTATGAGTCTCACCAGGTGAGAGAGCAGCCTAAAGGCTTGACCTCGACACACTCCAACCATCTCTCTCCCGGCTACACACACACACACCTAGTCTAGACCGACTGGAGCTGAAGTTTTATCAGCACTGTGGTATCATCTCACCGTGAATGCTGTGTGAATTTTTTCAACAGACTGTACAACATCTTCGGAGCCATCAGTCAGACTATTTTCGTATAACGCCCAGAACTTTTGTCTTTTTCTTTATTCTTTCTCATAGTCATGCGCACACAACATGCAACATCAGCCACACTTCTGATCCGTGAGTGATTTAAACAATACTCAAAGACCAGACACCTCATGTCAGACTCGCACAGATACGCCCAAAAAGTGAGCTTAAAAATAGTTTGTACTGGTGATAATGAGGCAAGGAACTCATCAAAACATGAAGGCAGAATATAAATCATGATACAGTATTTTGCTGACACATTTCTCATCTCCACCAGCCTGCTCTGTTTATTTCCTGTGAAATCCAGCAAACTTAATTTGCTGGACGACTTCAACCTGAACTAAGCTGCTTAGATTAATAAATGTATTTTCTATTTATCACTTTGGTTTCCTTTAAAGCTGTTTACGGCGTAAGAATGATCTGCGAGCGCTTTTTAAAAGCACATACATTAATCTCCTTAGCTGTGCATAAATCTATTATCTGGCCATCAACACTATATGGACCGTGTGTGTGTATCTCTTCTGTGCTACTTCCTCACAACTTAAAAGACTTTGACTGTAGCCCAAGAAACTTCACCTATAATGTGTGTTGTCACGCAGTGGGCGTGTCCATCAGTATGATGAAACCCTTTTCTGTTCTTATGCCCAGTATAACAATTCCTTTGATGTCATAGACTCACGCACTGACAAATTTGTTCCTGTAGACTGGATGTATACACAAACAGCAGATTTGATTCTGGGATAAAATTCTGTCTAAGGCACCCAGGGGACTGCTGGTGTTTCTTTTCTTTTTTTTAAACAGTGGAATCAATTTGAATTCCTTTCAGCTTTTTGATTCTCTTTGGTAATTGAAATTGCATGGTCCACAGACTGGTTTAATATTGTTCTTGAGTCCCTGTTTCCTGGCAGAGGGCTGCACATATATGTGTGTGTGTGTGTGTGTGAGCGAGAGAGAGAGACAGGTTATAACAGGTTAAATTTATTTTAGCTTGATTAATTTTAAATAAAGTGGCTATGACAAAGACGTCACTAAGCTTATTTATATACTTTATATAGAAATAGAAATATATAGTTATATCATAAATTATATATGTAATGTTATACGTTCACCCATTTCCTGTTAAGAGTTCTAATGAACATATTTACTTCAACAGTGATTAGCAAAACTCCTTTCAATGAAACCACTAATAGTGTGATGAATTTATATTCAAGTGCAGCTTGTGTGTGTGTGTGTGTGAGTGTGTGTGTAGAGCTATTAAGGGCAAATTTTAAAACAAGGTTATAGCAAATTGTGCTGACATCTGAATAAGGTATAGAATAAATAAACATGTAAATAAAGTTGCAGCAAGGTGATTATTGTGCCTGCAGTGAGTTTTAATAGGAGCAGTTCATTTATCATCAAGCAAGTATTTTAATGAAATACATCCTCGATATATAAATACACACACACACACACACACTCAAATAAGACACGCTAATTTATAAATACATGAGAGCAGGACACGCTTGCCATCTTTATTATTGTTGATGCATGTAAATTAGCTTTTTTTGGTGTGTGATCTGTTGTATGCTACAGTAGCCTTTCTGCAACAATGAAAGATTGTGTGTTCTCAGTGCTGAAGCACATGCTCTCTGCGCATAAAAACTTCCTGTCAAGGTCGCATAGCTGAGCAACTCGGCGGTGAGCCATGACAGGCAAACACTTCCATGATGAAGTTGTGCAGAGGGGCAAGCAACTCATTCAAAAGGCCAACAAATCAGTCTGGTGCATCTGTTTTGGGTGAAAAGACATTTTTTCCCCTGTCTGCAAGGGCCTATTCCCTAACCATTGAGATTTTTCATTGAGGGATATGACCTATGTCTGACATTTCAGGAGAGTAACGCTTACTGACGTCCACAATAAACTGTGTCTTCATAGTCCTATTCATCCGGTATTGGACGCGCAGTGGAGGCTGTTATGTTTTGGGAATGGCGTTTGATTATAAATGTAGGGAGCAAGCGAAGGCCTGGCATGGTGACATAAGCATTGATGGCAACATAGTGTTGAAATATAACTCTAGCCGAAGAGAAATTGGCTTCATAAAAGAACATAGCTCAGTGCTTTGAATGGTTTAGGTGGGGGATGTAGTGTTATATTGTGAGGTAAATAACTGATGTATGGCTTGATGTTTTGATGGAGGCACTTTGAGGCGCCATTTGTACCGTAATTGGAGTCATCCTTTTAGGTAACTTTCTGCAAAAGTGTTTTTATTTGCTTCTGCTGTTTCAAAATTGCACATTGTTTTAAAAAAAGATGAGCGCTATTCCACCATGGAGACGGTTAGGGTCACATTGTACCTGGTTTTCCTCAAGTCTCATATATTTAGGTGTATTTTATTCTTTTGGACCCTACTGTGGCATTCATATTCGATCCTGGTTTTAATGCAGACCGGCCCATAAACCAACAAAGCGGACGCTGTCCAAGGTGCTGAAAAGAGCATGGCTATCAAAACAGGCCTTCCACAAAGAAATTTTCACTGTACCAAATATCATGCACGTAGCTGGAGCCACATTTGCATGTATTCCCTTTGAAACCTCAGTCCATTTCAAATCTGCCAAAGTCGCATCCTGGATTCAGAAAACTTCATTTGCAGAGTATCAGAGTCTCTTTATGTGCTGAACAAACCATGCATGGTAATTGTAAGCCTCAGCATGTGGTCACCAAAGAAAAGTTATACCAGAACATTCCAAATCATTACTTTTCAGCAGGTCTAAGCAGGTAAACCTAATTGGCAGACCAAAGCTGTTCTCAATTGAC
>JAZGTK010001406.1:0-40591 GCA_036877625.1 Ambastaia sidthimunki
GTTATCACAACTGTCTTAAGCTAAATGGCAGTTAATGGAGAAACATCTGCATGGATTCGACCTGCATGTCTGTTATGACATAATGTCTTTTTTGAAGTCCTTGAAAATGCATTTCGCTTGAATAGATCACAGAACTGTCTGCACGCATGTTTATTTCATGTGGTGTGAACACACAAAAAACTGACGTATTATCGTCCTGACAATTGGACTCCATAAAGCAGTAAACTGGTACTTCTTTGCCATTTTAATGAAACTAAATCAAAAAATTACAGTCCCGGTGACAAACAAGACCGTCTTTTATGGGGACACTTCAAACGCGGCCGTGCCACAAACATCACCCGATGAGCAACTTTATAGTGGGCTTCAATCCGTCAAGCACCCATCTGGTGTAATAGTGAGTTTGTTTTGAAGTGAGCTCTTAAAAACTGTTAAAAAGTGATGTCTAGGAACAAAGCGTTTTTGTGGTTTGTTGGTTTCTCTCTGTCAACAAAAATGAACCATCTGTACAGATGAGTGACATATTTGTGCTATTAACAGGAAGTCCTGAAGAATCATGACTTCATTTTAAGTGTGTGTGTGTGTGTGTGTGTGTGTATAATCGCCACGTTTACATTCATTTAAAAAATCTCTGCCCCTAGGCCTCAGTTTGTCTCGTGGAAAAGAAAAAACACAAACGATCTCTTTAATTTCTCAATTATTTCTCATAGGCAAAAAAATGGAGGAATCACATTTATCTCCCGACAAAAAGATTTAATAAAAACTTTGTAAAATTTAACTTTAGATCAATGCTTTCCAACTGGGTCACGACAATAAATGGGTCACTGGTCTGTTTGGCATCATGGACAGCAGGAAAAAATTAATGCTGAACACAAACATCAAAATACAATTAACCATTCAATACAAGATACCGTGAGAAAAATAGACTTATTTCCATTTTTGTTGAATTTGCCATGAATTTATTTGTCACTTGGTAATATGGTAAATATTATTACAATATTTGGCCTCTAAACACAAAATATATTTTCAGAAAAGCATAATTTAGTATGTATAATACTGAATTTTCCTCGTGGGGACTGCTGGCTGGTGTGTGTGACTTTTACCATCCATAAGAAGACATTTGGTCCCCTCAGTGGTAGAAAAACAAGAACACACACACAACCAGCTTGCACTCATGCAGAATAGTTTACTGTATTTACTGTGTAACCATGACAGTGTTATCCTGCTAGGAATAGTGAGTATTAATTCTAATCTTTACAGTATTAGCTGCTCTGAATGCTTTTAAAATCGACTCAATATAATCCAGTAAAATCATTTGTAATCCAGGGAGGTTATGAGCAGAGATTTACTTCTCACCACAAGGGGGAGTGTTTCCCCCTTAGTGCTCATATCTCCCACCCAACCTGTTGGGACAAATAACATTAACCTGCATGCAGTACTGCACGCCGTGGCTGTTATTGCTTGACTCTTGCAGGTATTCATGTGTATGTGAATTTTCACTTTGTGCAACAAAAATCACATCTGAGCTCAATTTGAGATATTGTTGAGATGTTGAGAGTTGCTGAACCGTGTGAGGGTATTTTTTCAAGATAAAAACTGGGAAGAAGAGATTTAGTACAGTTCTCAATTGCTCTCCATTATGTCTAAGCGAATCATATAGACAATAAAGAGATTTTACTGAACCATAAGTAAACAAAACAATGATTTCACTGCATTACCTGCTTTACACCAATAAATGCAATTTGCATGCAAAACATCTTTCTGTTACATGAAAGAGACTTTCAACAAGACTAGTCTTTCTTACAGCCTTCCCCCTGTAGACTAATTTATGAAAAATCTACCATAAACCATGCATGCATGAAATGCTCACTTTGTTGCATGATTGTGCAATAGATCTAAAGCCATTTTCATTATGAAAAGGGAGGGTTGGTCCTGCATGCCTCGCATTTGCAGTCTGCGCAACTAAGACACGTGTTCCATGCCTGTAAAATGCTCTCATCTGCGAGTGTAAAGCTGAAGGGGCGTGGATAAAGGCTTGTGTTACCTGCCCTAGACTTTCACCTGCAGAGAAATGGAAAGAATTTAACAAACCAGCAACAGCCGTCGATGAGTCCTGGAACATAAAACCGTCGGCATTCCACCAGGGAGAGAAAAGCAGGAACTCGAGACTCACGACAGGTTCACCTGAAAACATTCCGCTAGCTCCTCCTTCAAAAACAAAGAGTTTGTAAGCCACAATCTTCAAAGACTTTCACTCTCGAACCCGAATACAAGGCGGCGAAGCATCCTTCAGAGAGTATCCGAACCCTGACTATGGCTCTCAGGTTTCCAGCTTCACAGGGAATCAGAAAGACACGTCGGAGAAACAAAAACAACGTGTTTACCTGCGCAGGTGGAATGGTGTGGCCCATGTGAGCTGCATTCTTCACTGAATGGACATCATGATCAGACCCCTCCGACTCAGGATCTTTAACGTGCTGCTCTGTTTTGGGATCATTTATTCCAGGCTCGGGTGAGTTCCAGCTGCGGACATGCACTGTTGCAAGCATGTAGCTTCCCAACATTGGTTGTTCTGGAATCTGTTTGAATTTGGAGTATTAGCATGAAAAGCTTTTGGGAAGTTGACATGTCCAGTGGTAAAACACAGTTATTTCTATCCAAAGATGTTTCAGACTACACTTAGTCATTTTTCTATAATTATTATGCATACATCAGCTTTTATCAACACTTAGTAATTGACACTACATGGAATATCTGTCTTCTTAAGAAATAATTTCTCACATTTCTGGACCATTTCAATAAACAAAGTCCATGAGTAAATGTGCACTTAAGCCCCAAAATGTAAACAAACATGATGAAAAACTGTAGCAACAACTTCAGTGTGTGAACATGCAGTCTTTGTTGCTTTGTTGCACTGTCTTGCACTTTTCTAACTTCCCTACTGCATCGCATTTATTGCCATTTTAAATGCATGCAGCTGATTCATACACACTAAAAGTGAGATTGAACACCTGTTTACTGATCACATATAACAAATAAACAGCTTATGCTAATTTAAAATAGGATTTATGTCAGTGATTTGGTCCTCAACAACGTCTGGTCAGTCTTTCTTTATGGTTAACTAGTTTAAAAGATGATCCACGCTAGCTTTTTCTCTGCTCTCACCTCTCTGTGCTCTCAATAACAGCATGCCAAGTTGTATTTCCACATTCCTTTGCCCTGCAGTTTTGCAAGACCTCACCTGAATTCTTCATGGATTTGTTCCCGGAGAGGGTCATCTGTCATAGTCTATCCATGATTTATGCATAATGTTTAACTTGTTGCTTTGGTTTATTTTTTGTTTCTGTTTTTCATGACAAACTTTGAGGTCTTACACTCTCTGCAATGCAATCACAAAATGGAATTAGTGTGTCGTATCTGGATCTGTACATACGTGCAGAAACAGATCGTAGCTTATCAGCCTTTTGAAGTGGAAATCTATTCATGCGGCTGTTGTATATACAAAGAGGTGATTATTTACAGTTTAAAAACACCACATAAGTGCCTTTTCGAGTTTTTAGACATTTATGAGTGCATTTATCATCATGTCAAAGCCTTAAGATCAATCATGCGATCTTCAGACGCAGAAGACGGCTCACAAGACCTCATATGACGGAAGGCATGCTCAGAGATCTCGAGATAATGTGGGGTCTCTTCAGGTCGAACCTGTTTTCTCACCCCCGAGGCTTGATAGCTGTCACTATACCCCCTTCACAGTCAACACACACATGCAGGTACAGGCACCGTATTTCACTCAACACGTTAATAAAGTTGGCCTAAATATTTAGAAAAACATGTCTATGTCAACTCATACACTTACACAGTTATTATATGGTTGTTTATTTCGATTAATAGTTTAATTTTAAACCTCAATGTTGAAAAGTCAGAATTAAAGTCATGACTTAAAAATAAAGAATATATTTTTGAAAACATCACTGTAGCTTTACAAAAAGCAAGGGGGAGTTTATGTATATGTTGACACCTAAATATAACTATTGACACATTAGGTATTTCAATTTACCTCTTTTATCGAAGCAAATATATATTTAGGCACTTGATAGACGCCACTGCATTCAAAGCATACATTTAATAAGCACGTGTGGTCTTTGGGCCTCGAACCTGCAACGTTTCGTACTGCTAACGCAATTCGCGCCCAGTGGTGCCATAGGTACACGTACTGTTTGGGAGGTAAAATACCGTTTGTGAGGTATTTACACTCTCTAAAATACACTCACTCTCTATTTCAGACGAATAATAAAAAGGTTATGTAATATACTTTCTCTGTGATAATAATCAAACGTTTGATGGGAAGCTGGACTGACATGAGGTCCCCAGTTACCTTTTCTGCGGGCACGGGCGCGCTGTGGCCCCTAGCGGGCCCTTTATCCTAGTGCGCACCAAAAGTGGGCGGATGGTGGTGTGATGGTGCCGTCCTCTGCCCAATGGCAGCTCGGAGTCTCCGGAGAGGAGAGAGCCACTTCTGTTTCCATCCCCAAATGCCTGAAAAAAACCATCAACCCGCTCCAACCACAGCAACTGAAACAACTGCGCGATGATCTACCGCGTCTCCAGCGCACACACACGCGCCTGGGAGTTACGCGCCGCGTAAAAGAAGCTCCGTTACCGATCACCGCGGACGCGCAACGGGAACTAAACGCGTTTCTTTTTCTCAGTCCGTCAGAAAAGCGTCCGTTCGCTCCACATGTGTCACCATGATCCTGTTTTCATCGCGTAGTGTGCTGCTGTCTGTGTACTACCCGCAGATATTCCTCATCCTCACCAGCGGCAGTTACCTGTAAGTTTCCAAACTTCCAGATCTGAGATTGATTTCATGTTCATACACTTGCAGTCAATATGTTGAAACACTTAACAGAATCGATGTTTTTACATCATCACGTTTGATATAAAGACTTATGCTTAAGTGGTAGAATGGTAGAATTTATTTTGTAGACAAAATAAATTCTTTTATATGGGTATCTTTTTAAAATTATATATGTATTTTAATGGATGAGTTAAACTAGATAGTTTAAGAAGCAAACAGGCAACAAGTGTTTGGTATATATGTAAACACTATTAAAACTGTTTAAAAACATCGCAAAATGCAATACTAGTCATAATCATAATTTGAAACCAACGGGAATCAAATACAACTATGCTGGATAAAATACTATTTCTAAGGGGACTTTTTGAGTCTTATTTTTGTGTAAAACCGCGATAATGTCTTGAAATAACAGCTATGGGAGTTTTAAAATCTTTAAAATGATTTTATTAAATTCTTTTAATGTCATACCCTATTGGGAATTCCAATAGTTCTATTGGGAACAGTGTGGGTTTTGTTGGAATACTATCAGAAAATACAAACATTATCATGCTTTAGTTCCAAATTATGATAGAAATTCCTTTAGGAAAACAGAATTCCATTAGGAATTTTTGAAGTTGGTTGAGAGAATCCCACACTGATCAGAACTATAACCTAGTTACTGGCTACTTTAAGAGAAGGTAAAACATAAAACAGGTTCCACAGTTTTTTGGTCAATACGCAATTCCAATTCTTCTATTAATGTTATTCATTAGTTTGAATGACATCACCATTATTCTAAAACAATAATGATATAGAATTAGTAGGTGTGTCCAAGCGTTTGATTGATGGTGCGCACGGATGAATGGTTAAAACAGTGTTATTAAAAGCAAAGCCATGCATCTCTCCTGCAAATAATGAATGCATTGACTTGTGCGATTTTTCTGAATGAACTTTGAGACTTTGAGTAAATACAGTCTATAATATTTGATTTAGATAAGCGTTATGAATGATGTCATGCAGATGTTAATTGGAACCTTCACTTGTTCTGATGCGTCCCGTTGTGTTACTCGTGTTCACACACCATATTTATTTGAATCTAATTTGTATCCATGATGAAGTATGATGTAAAACATGGTTTTCTGGTGTGAGTGTAAATCAAGATCAAAAAATAGTTTTTATATATGACTGAATCAACTTCATTATGTTAAGATCCACCAATCAGAGTCATTTTAGTGGCAGGACATTTTTACAGCATAAAAGAGAATCTAGATTTGTTTATTATAAAACTGGTTTGTGATGGTAAGTGTAAATGTTTGGTGGTAATGCTGAATGAGGAGTGTTTCAGTTGGCCACTGAGTGGCAGAGAAGATCAGCAGGATTCAGACTGAAAGAAAGTGTGTGTGCTATAAATGAAATACTTTGGGTTTACACACACAGTTCAGCTTTCACCTGTTCCAGTCTCGGTGCACCTCACGAAACAGTGATTGTGTCACAGTACACATGTAATTCATCACAGAATATTTGTAAATAAATCTTTAGAAATTGATATACTGTAATGTAAAAATCAGGCCGTATGCGTCTCCGCGCCGCTTATAACTAACAGGGATGTATTTGTCCTCATACTAGTCTGTAAAATTATTTCTGCTATTAATGTTGCGTCTCTTTGTTAAATGACCTCCAGACTAAGGCCTTCATTTTGGCTGCCGGAACCCCCAAACTCAATTTTTTAAATAGATGTGGCTTTTTGTTGCCATTTAAGTGGGCAAGTCTATGTATAGCGATGGTTTGCACATCACAAATGACACTATTGTTTGTTTTTACGTTTTAAACCAGTTTTATTCGGCACATAGCAAATTTGATACATTTTGTGGAATTAGGGGCTTTTAAATGCAGTATAAAGGAAGTATGTGGTCTGTTCTTTTTTCTGGCTAATATTTAAAGACATGTTTGAGTTTTTTTTAGGAAGTCAGAGGGTAATGAAGTGAAGGCCGTGGTGGGTGTAGAAGCATGAGGGATTCTCCCACAGAGCAAACCTACTTGCTTTTAAAATCTTTAGCTTTCGCAAATTAAACATGTCTTTATAAGAAAAGTTTCTAACAAATGCCGTTTCAAAACCAGCACAAACATTAACAGGAATATTGTTCTCAATCAATATTTAGATTAGTGGTCGATTAATATGGGTGTTTTTAATGAAAACATTTTTCTAACTTTTACATTTGGCCCACTCCAATTTGAATATTTGGTTACATCCTTAAAAGTATCGCAAAACAATGAAATTTGACATGCTTTAAAGGCAGAGACAGAGCAACTATATTGTCTTGTAAAATCAAACAATATTAAAATTGTTTCGCAAACAAAACCCGCGTCCCAGCAACTTAAAACCTCCTGAGAAACTGCCGGCCATCATAACCACAAAACTGTTTCACCACAGACGTATCTCTCTCTTCACTGTAACCAATAATGAAAAACAAGTTCATACATTCCATTAAAAAAATTACAAAATACGCAGTACAGTGAATGATGTTTTGTTATTGTAAAAGAGATCTAGTCTTAATAAATTGAGGTTTGCATGTATAAACGGGTTCATAAAAGTCAAATCTTGTCTTATTTCGAGTGCGTAGGTATGTAAAGACTGAGGTTTGTACGTTTTCTTTAAGTGTCTGGTGCCAGTTCATCCATGTTGGTAGTTTTGAGTTTGTTTTAGCAGGATTTGTTTTAAGTAGAATGGACTGTGTGATAGCTGGAGCCAAGTGCCTAGGGAACATTTATTTTCTTGTGTTTAAAAGTAGAGTGCATTTGCTCATCCTGTGGATTATTTATTCCTCATTTACCAGGAAATCCTACTTGTGTTTGAAATCTTCCTCGTGGGACGGTACTTATTTATTTTGTCATATTTTATATGGACCACAATTAAACTTACATTTGGGGCTATTTCAATTTTGGTTAGTAAAACTGGTATTTTCAGAAGGAAAATATATAATTATGTTTTGCATTAGTTAGTTCTGCTTTACCTGTACAGGCAAAGAACCAGAGAACTAGTTAAGCAGTAAATGAATATGCAGCTAACATTACTGGTTATGAGGAGTTTAAAACAGGCTGAAGTTTGATTCTGTGTGGCTGTGTTTGACAAAAGTCATATAAGGTGTAAGAGATTTTTGGCTTTCCATTTCATCTCATCGCTGTCTAAGAGAAACAGTTTAAAGGCTCTTAACATGCACTTTACATCATTATAACCTGCTCTGAGAAATACAGTCTATATTCAGCTTGTTTAACCTAAGACATCACTTGTTTAAGCAGAAACCGCGTCAGTTGGGACTTTATGACTGCGGATGAACAGGACGGCCATAATAAGAGGTTTTAAATGAAAGCCAAATAAATAAGAAAGGGTGGAACGTCTAATTTGTTTCTAGAGCGGAACATGTCTTGTGGTGCACAATCTAATTTATGTAGCTGTGATTAAACATTGAGTTACATAATACGGGTTGCACATGACATACATGCTATCACTTGTCCATGTCAAAAGGAGTCCACCTCAAAATCAATGATATTTTGCTCTCTAGATACAGTTTAGGGTCTTACATGCAGGTCTATGTGATATTTTTTAACATTTCGAGCCATACGGTGTGAGGTAATATTCAACGAGTCTGTGTGGAACGAGTCACAGACTGCAGGTTCGATGTAAAGTTTAGTGGTTTGTTCAAATCTCTTGCCTTAGCAAACAGCAATAATGAATGAGGTAACAGCACGTGATGGGACACTGCAAAAAGCTCAAGAATTATTTCTTTCTGGGTCACGTAGAAAAAAAATCACATCACAACCAACCCGTCTAAAGCTCTGTTTTAAACCCAAGCTAGCTGCCGTGCTGTCTGGTGCCCACAAAAGAAGCTGCCCACTAACTGAATAAGCGACAGTATTGAGACCCTCTCCAAACGCAGCACGTCATAAGTTTATATTATCGACCCTTTTTAATATGAATTGAAACGTAATTACATACTTAAATATCCCCCTTGTTTTGTCTATCATGGATTCTTGTATTTGAGAGCTTGCTGCAATGCATTCTGGGGCAGTTTGTCTGTGAATGCTATGTGCAATGTTGCCTTACAATTGAGTTTGAAAATTATGCTGCCTTTGCTTTTCTAGAACAGTCTTGGCTATGAGAGTGTGCCTGTGATGTCTTAAAATGCTGTATAGGTGGGCAGCACACAAAATTTTGGAACAGAGCTAGTGATTTTGAAGGAAAACAATGTAGTCCTGGAGTCATTTCTTACAAAATAACAACTATTGCTTTGTAAATACTACATTGTGTCGGTTTATTAACATGTGCCTGACCATCAGCTTTTCTTCACTAAAGGGTTTAATAAACCTAAACTCATAGCTGCATGTCCCTCACAAACTAACACAGAGCAGCTCGATTATACTCAGAAACAGGAGATGTTTCATCAGACCTCTCTTGTCCACATTGGATATGTGGTTTTGTATTTAAGAGTGATTTTTAGCCTGTACGGACATGGAAATACAGCCAGGACAGGATCAAACCAGCCGTGTCTAATTTTCAATGAACATTCTCAGTCTTTCTTCAACGCTGTTTGATCTGTTTTGAAGGGGAATCTATAAGTTGCAGCTTTTCTCCCAGCAAAACCGACTCGTCCAACCCTGCGCGCTTCTTTTTTTATGCTGACACACACGTTGCTTGTTGCAGCTCGCCTAGCTTGCGGTAAAATCTTCTGTGGTTGGCGACGTCATTCTTCAAAGCTGGCCCCGTTCTCTGACATGTTTGAATAGCACGTATCTGAGCTAGTTCAATGCTCGTAAACACAGAAGCTCACTTGTTTAGCAATGCGGGTTTATACAAACAGTGTGGTGAAAATACTCAGTGTGCATTATAAGAGGGTCGTATTACCACTATATGATGAGCTACACATATATATGATTGCTATATGATGAGAGCTGTGTGCTTCTGAAACATCACAACATATCGCCTGCCCTTCAAGATAAGATACAAAAAATAAAATAAGAATAAAAATAAGAGTTATGTGAAGCATGCAAAAAAAGTTTGTCTTAATCAGTAACAAACATTATTCTATTCTATTCTACAGTTATATTTCTCTCTCTAATGTCTCTCTAACCCTCTGTGTTTCGTAGTAGCTTTGTTCTATATGTTTTTTATTGTACTGTAACATTAAAACATGGCTTTCCTTAGAAAGAATGTAAAAAATATGGTTATACAATTTCCAATTTATATATATATATACTTTTATATAATTTGAATTGATTTAATAAATTTAAAGCATTACTGTATCGCATTTTTCTTCAATATTGTGCAGTCCTTTTCAAAACCCCTGAACTGTGAACTAAACAAATGCTGCATTAGACACAAAACCGGCTCGGTTTTACCCAGAAAACAATTACATTGTGTGCCTCCAAGAAGTTAACCAAAGAGATGACTGTCTTTACTAGGGTTTGTCTCTGTTCTGACCCTCAGGGCTCTTTCCTCTGTGGTGGCCCTTGGAGCAAACATCATCTGCAATAAGATCCCCGGTCTCGCCCCTCGCCAGCGTGCCATCTGCCAGAGTCGACCCGACGCCATCATCGTGATCGGAGAGGGGGCACAGCTGGGCATTAACGAATGCCAGTACCAGTTCCGATACGGCCGCTGGAACTGCTCGGCGCTTGGGGAACGCACTGTCTTTGGCCAGGAGCTGCGAGTAGGTCAGTGGCTCTCAAAGGTCTCTGGCAAGTTTGGTTTGTTTTGGGGGTGATTTAGCTGGTAACTGAATCAGAGTGATTCACATTTAGAAACAGTGTTGTGCTAAAGAGAAGATAAGGGTGTAAGTATAAATGCTGTTCTGATTACAAGGTTTCAGTCTTTTGCTGTGACAAAAGGACCAAAGTCTTTTCAGAAATGAGTGAATGTGGTGATATGGGAGACGGGTCCCTTTCTATGCTGTGGGTGAATACAAACCAAATCCTGGTTGCACACGATGTGCCGCACAGATTTTGCGGCCACACACTTGACCCTCAGCTGCAGGCAAAAGCATGTTTGTATTGCTGTTATGGTTGATGCACTAGTCTGAAATTCAGCCCAGTTCTTTTGATCACACATTAAACAAACATATACTCCAGGTCAAAAACACTGTTCAGGCTAAAGATACTATCAGCAAAAGGATTTCATGCTTCTTCTACTGTTTTTGATGTGTATTGTATTCACACTGTACACAATAAAATGTGCTAATATAATATGTATATTATGAGAGCTGTTTACACACACACACACACACACACATATATATATAGTTATATTTATTCTGCTCTGTATACAGACATAATTTAATCTGTAAGAAAAGTTCAAAGCCCGCATAGCGCCTGTTGTTACTGCATTAATGTTTGTTGTTTAACAATTTCTTATTTTTTCATATTTTCTTATAATTCTACAAATTAGTAAAATATTAGTTTTGATTAGGAGCTAGCTAGTTTTGGGTGGTTGCTTAGTATTCTTTAGCTCTCTTCATTCTCTGGCTGACTAGAGCTGTGTGCTGAGTAGCACCTCTCCTCATCCCAGAGCTTGGTTAAGGGATGACATTTGAGAAACTGAAGCCATCTGTCAACTAGCTTACCTCAAATGTCAGTCTTTGGGGTTGAGTGTCTCTAGCACTTGCTTCAGAGGGTGCTCCACTCCTTTGGTGATGGGCTGGCAACACTGTCACTTGTGTTAAGCTGACTCTTTCAAAGGCACGTCTGGTTTATAAGCTGATGTAGCCAAGCCTTTGTGGAGCTGCCTTAGTGGTGCATGTTGTTGGCGTGTCAATGCTTGCTTGAGAGACTGGTGTTCAATTCTCACATCAAACACCTCTCCATGTGTCTAGTGCTTTTTTGACAAGGCCTTGCATTTCAGTAGTGGCCCAAAATATGTCTTTTTGCCACAAGTAGAGTGTTATTGGCTTTCCCTCAGTTGGTATTGCGTCACCATAGCATCAAATCATACACAGTGTCGAGTTCACTTGAAAGGGAATGTCCCGGTTACTGCTCTCCTGTTCCCTGAAAAAGGGAATGAGACACTGCGTCTCATTGCCATGCTTACGCGTCCTTCAGACAAAGATGTTGATGACACGCTCTACAGACATCCTAATATACTCACAGGTGAACTTGATGCGCATCAAGCACCACCATGAGTCAAGTGTATTGCAGTGATAAGACATGAGTTTCAGACACCAGTCACACCGAAGGCTTTTTTTCATACCATCAAACCTGACGCAGTGTTTATCCCCTTTCTCAGGAAACTGAGGTTACATATGTAACTGGAACGTTCTTTGTTATCTGATGACAGTTGACATACATTTTTTTTTTAATTTAGTGATTTTACTGTATGTTCATGCCACTGTTTGGAATGAGACATTTAGACTACATTTCAGTAAAACAATGAATGTTTAACCCTATAGCATGCATGAATCAATCTGTTGATCACCTTGATATGACATTAATTTGACGATGATTTTTATTTGAAGCACAAAAATATGCCTGCATTTTCCCATGTTAAAAAACTCCACAAAACTTGGTTGTTGTTATTGGTTGCTAGGGTGTTGCTGTAATGTTTCTAGGGTGTTGCAGCCCCTGTCTTTGGGATATTCTGTTTTTTGTGTTATGTCTTCACATTATTTTACCCATTGGGTGAGCCAGGATGCCACAGTCTCTCTCTCTCTCTCTCTCTCTCTCGCTCTCTCCTGTTTATACAGTCAAAATTAACTACAACCAGGCAAACATTTACATTTTCATGGCTCTTGTGTGAACAAGCATTCCTGAGTGGTTTGCAGGGAGATTTGCTCTCTTACGCTGTCATTTACACATTTCCTCTCATTTAAAAGTGTTTTGTTGCTGTTAAAATGTGGTCAGGCTGAGACTCTGTAAACTTCCAGCGTTCTCCTCCCCACAAAACGCATCAGAGCCTGTTTGAAACTTTACACTTCTGTGGTGAATCTTTGAACTTTTCTGAGGCGTTTGTTTACTGCTCTCCAAAATAAGAAGCAATTCTGATTTTTGCACATTTATGACAGCATTTCATTGGATTTTACGCTGTATCCTTCAGTGTAATGCAGTTATGTATGTAGCAAATGTTAAATTAAATTTTGTATTGTACACACCAAAACCACACAGATTTGTTTTCTCTTTTGCAATCAACTCTAGTTTTCTGAAACATTTGCTGAAAGTTCTGATTTTTCCACTTTAGAAGTCGGAATAAAATCAAAATTTACCCTTTTTACTTTCTATTTTTTTTTGCAAGTCTCAATGTTTATTTTTAAACGTATTATTGATTAGGCAGACAGTAGAATGATTAAATACTATTGATTTATTTCTGTGGATTATAAACTCATCTGTAAGCAGTGACGGTTTGATAAAGTACGGTTTGATAAAGTACGGTTAACCGTAGCTTACTACGGTTGATCACGCGTCAAAAAGGACAAAACAAAGACTCATGCACAATACAACTCATGCACAAAACCAGGTCTCCTAAACGCATACAACATCTTGTGTGAGACAATAACTCATGTCATTATTTATTGATACATTGTTTTTTTGCTAAGATCTGATATTCACATTTGGGTTCACCAGAGAGCGTGACATGCTGTGCCACGTTTGACATAACTGATAAAACACTGTATTGTTTGACCAGTTTTATGGTTCTGTGGTGGTTTGGGGGGTTTTTAGACTTTGACAGTCGTGGTTATTTCGAACCGTCGCTCTATGGAAACAGCAACATGAATTCTCCACTTATCTTCCACAGAAAACACAACAGCATGCAGTTTTATAAAGTCCTAAGAATCATTTTAATCTTGTACATCCATGATCTCGTTTTTGATATTGCTTGTTTGTGGTATGGAGCGTTTTTGCGATTAAAGGCTTTTCGTGCGTTTATTTTGCACGGTCTGTTGGTAAATCCCATTGAAACTGAAGTTTTAGGCTGTGATCGGGAGTTAAGTCTGAGGATGAAGCCTATTCCAGGAATATCCAGATCCATTCATAATGGACTGTATGAAATGCCTCCCGCCCCTCTCATGCCTGGAGACTCTAGTATTTTTTTCTAAATGCAAATCCTCCAAATTGTAACCACTAAATTATTCCTGCTCGTAAGAAGCCCGGCTACAAGCATCGGAGCAGCCAGTAGATTCCGTTGTTTTCGAAGAGATGATGATCAACAGACCGCAGAGTTAATTCTCTCTCTCTCTTTTAGAACGACCCTCTCTCTGGTAAGTTCACATTTGTTTGGCTACGCGACGTTTGGCTGTTCTCTGCGGTAGACATTAATAGCCGGGTTATTGAGCATTTCTGAGGCCCTGAAGAATTGAGTCAAGGAAGGATTTTGTTTCAGTGTAAAAAAACAGGCCAAATCGGATCCTCATTTTCAGAAACAGTCTGTAAATAAATATCCACAGCAGAAAGGGCTTGTCTTAAATACTGGCAGTGCACATAAATGTAAAAACGACAGAATTGGCTTCGTTTTAATATGAGCTGCCCACCAAGAAAGCAGTTTAAGCCATAATATTCACACGATTAGCATTGTTTCAAAAAGTGATAGCTTCTTTTAGACCAACTTTAGGGTAGCTGTGCTTACCACACAGATGTTTGGGTGAATGATTCATTTTATTGTCTTGTGAGGTATCTACTGTAAATAAGACCACAAATGTTGTTTTAAAAAGTTAGAAACCAAGACAATTTGTTAGATTTTAGTGGGATTAAGGGTTTATTGAGTGTGTGTGTGTGTGTGTGAAGGTGCTGACAGAATAAGGCTCCTGCTCACACTCAGTTTCCTCTCATTATGTGTGTCACTCAGGTGATTCATAGCACTCATGTGAAAGGAGTGTGTTGCCAGTTTTAGAGAAATATTAGCAGAGTTCACCATCTCCTGCCCTCCCTCACTTCACTAGACACTTTGCTCTCGGGCAGGTGAGCCTCTAAACCATAGAAGAATTCCCAGTCCTTCCAAAGCCACACTAAAAGCCCAGGGAAAGATATATGTGGCTCCCGGATTCCAATAGCTCGGATTCCGGAGTGCCAATAGCAGCAGATGATTTATGATTGTTTTCTTTCTGCGCATTCGTATCTGTGTCGCAGTCAGACACTGTTGAGGGGTTTGTTAGGTATGACCGTTTTATTGCCAGCATTTTCCGTACCTGCTTTTTGGGGCTGGGCAGTGTGATCTTATAGTCTGTACTGAACCCATACAGATTTTACTGTATAGTTTATACCAATTATCAGTTTTATATATTTATATATGTAACGTTTTATATACAGTTTCTATATATTTATATATGTAAGCCATGCAGAACAGGATATGTCCCCATATATTTTTAGTAGTGTAGATGCTTGCAAAACCTAAAAAATGAATTTAGGCTAAATTGGATTAGTTCAGCCCAAACTTATGTGTGCGTGTAACTTGTCATCTCGCAAGGTAAAATTATTCAATTGCCTTATTTCTTACTTCAGCAGAAACAGAAATTGCAATGTGCCTCCCTCAGACTTCTGCTTTTTCTTCCATTTGAATTATTTGTTTATTACAGGCTCATCATCTGAGCAGAAATGTTGGGCAGAATTCTCCTTTATTAAGCCTGAATGTTGGTATTGAATATCAGACCACAGCAGCTGAAATTGAGGTTGTATCAGATGGTCTCTGACTGTCTTTCCAAAAGTAAACTCATAATAAAGTCTTCTAGACTTTCTAAGAACACACTGAAGAGACACTTCAGACTCACACCTGATATATGACATGATGGCGTGAGTCGTGAGGTCAGGTTTACAATCTACAGTATTTTGAGGTTCAGCAACACACCAGCGCAGATGAACAGAAAGACTCGTTGAAGGTAAACAGCATCTCTCTCTCTTGCTTTGCAAAATGTGGTGAAATTATATCCGCCTGGAACATTTGCAGAATTTTGCTAAATCTAAGCAAATTGCAAATTACTCTGTACTAAACCCCAACAGTATATTAAAACAAGCTTGTATTCAGACAAACAAACCATGATCTAATTTCGGCATTTCATGCTTTTGACCAAATTGAATAATAGTTTTTTTCATTAAGCTATTTTTGACATTTTACCTTCTTCCACAAATATAGCAGAACAAGCTAAAAATTTGATTTGGTGTATTTTAAATCTGATTCTGTCAAACACTAGCACCTCTTAACATGCTTGGCATGTGTTATGCTGATCTTTCATAAAAGAACTAGAGACGTATGCATTTTCTACAGTTCTACAGTTATCCACAGTTATCACAAGGAAATCTCAGTTACTTGCATTGAAGCATGAAATCCAACTCTTAAATGGTTCTTACATGGAATTTAATGTTAGGAGATACTTGGAATTACAAGGTTGGATTAAATCATTGAAGGTTTGTGATGCAGCCAAGCGATGCTTGTGTTTTCTTGCGTGTAATGACTGTTAAAGGTTCAACCTGATGTCTTGGCAGGTAAGTGGGATGTTTGACACATTGGTTAAGCTATCATAGTTATAACGAGATTAGTCAAATAACCCTGAACCCACAGGACGAGACTGACATCTTCTGTGGAGGTTTCCTGTCACTGATGATCTTGATTTGAGCTGGACGTTGAGTATATTGTTATGGAAATGTGTATTTTTGTTGTCTGGGATTAAATGTTCTCGTCTGGGACTGAATGAGGACAGAAAGTGAATCGTTCACATCTAGACGCAACTAAATCTAGAGCTTGTTCTAACACCTTACACATTGTTGCCTCTCAAGTAAATGTATCTAGTTTTTTTTTTAAACGTAGATTAAAGATGATTTTGTCCAAAAACAATTTTTGTTATGCTGGTTGACAGTCTCTTCACATCCTGATAGCAATCAATAAGTGCTCTAAATATGTTTATATAAATATATATCTTCTGTGGAAGATATATTCGTGGAAGATAATATTCGTCCAATCATTCAGCGTTCAATCATTCAGCGTCCAATCAGCATTCGGTCCAGCTTGCCCATCAAACAATGTGTGTTCATGTGTTAGAGTAGAGTAGGCGTGGCTTCGGAAAGCTCTGTGAAGGGAGGGTGGGATCTTAATGCTTTCAATGGTATGTTGCTTTTGCTAGCCTTCCTGAAATTTCCCGCTCTACCTTTAATTAAAATCTCACTAAGATAGCTTACATGAGGGTATAAGCTTATTGTATCAAACAGAATTGACTGTTTTAGACTGAGACAAACCGACTTACAGTATATTACAAATAAACAGCAGATTTTTATAAAAATCTGTTGCTAATATTTCTTTTCAAATCCTTTTGTCAGAATAAAATGGACGATTTTGGTAAATTAATATTCATTCCCTTTTTTTGCTTCCAGAAAAAATACAAGTATGATTTTTAGCTCCCACAGAGGATTATGGGAACTGTAGTTTTTATGTGCAACCTGGTCACCCAATGAACTACTAATGTAGGTATGGTAACAACACTTTATTAGTAGGTGTGTTCTCGTGCTGTGAGTGTGTGTGAGTGTTTGCAAACAGAAGATCATGCTGATACAGCAAACTCTCTTCCCCCACTGTCTGGCAGATGAAGTGTTTGTCTGGGCTAAAACAGGATGTGATCTGATAAAATCTGTGTCTCACACAATCAGATCGTTGCTCTGATTGTGAGATCTGATTGGTCACTGGGCAGAACCGGGCTGCAATGCTATTGGACAGCTGGTGGGTGCTTTAACCTCTTATCATAAATGCTTTGAATATAAATAGCTTTAAATTTTCATGTGTACTGAACAGGGTTGATAAATGATCTGTCGTGGTTGCTTGATAACTTTGATCTTTGAGGTAAAAGAGCAATCAGATGTGACCAGGTTTTAACAGAAGTGCAAGGGTTTGGTTTTATAAGCATCTGGATTTGGTTGTATGATTAGACCTGTTTTATCTAGATCAGGAATGATATAGACATCTGACCTGCTTTACATAGAACTAGAATGATCCAGACATTTGACCTGCTTTACACAAAACAAGAATGATCTACACATTTGACCGAGTGTGGGCAGCTAGATTTGATCATGACATAATAGCTCAACTGATTTTAGTTAGTGCCATAAAGATTCCTGCAGGTCATAAAACAACAGTTTTTCTTTCTCCTTTGATATTAAAGCATTTGTTTGTTTATTGTATGTAGTCTGAGGACACATTAATATGCACAATACAAAAGTTAATCTCCAGGCCACCTAGATCAGAACTACAGAAACATCTCACACACAGCTTTTGTGGGTTCATTAGCACCAGGGCAAAAGCACACAATCATGTGACTTGATATATTTGTCAACTTCAAAACTTTTCATGTTTAGCCATCATAAGCACTTCCTGTGATGTAAGTTCTTAGGGTTTGACTTAGTATCACACAAATTTTTCAAATGTTTTTTGAAAACCACATCAGATTATCAAAGCAGGTTTAACTCTGACTGGTGATGTTTTGCCTTGTTGCTACAGTGTAGACTGTACTGTTTGACTGTTTGTGTGTATTGGACCAGAACAGTGCAGAACAGGCCCCTGGTACAGTCGGCCCTGGGGCAGTGAATATGTACATGCTTGAAATATTACATGGAAAATCTTAAATGTGAGTGACATTTTATGTGAGTGCATTTTCAAAGATCCCCATAAATCTTGTGTTGGTTTAATTTGTGTTTGCCAGGTCACTTCATAACACACGTTTAGTTAAATGAAGGCATACCTTACTTCTGTTGTTTATATATAAAGCGTATTACATTAGCCCAGAGGAACATTTTATTGCTCTCCTGTTTCTCTTTTATTACTCAGAAGACTTAATGGAGTTCCCAGTCATGTCTCATTTGAGTATTAACATAGTCCCCAATGTGTCGTCCCCATTTCCTTAGAAGAAATAAAGAGACACAAATGTTTGTTTTGTTCACATACAGAAGGAGTATAGACTTATAGAATTAATGAGGATAGCACAGCTCAGATCATCTGAGCAATATCTGAGTTCACTTGGCATGTATTGGCCTTGAAGATCCCTCTTAGTCAAGGCAGCTTCCCTGAGGCGCTTTACTTCCTATCAGCGTCATGAATGAACCATCTGTGGCCCAGGGTTCAACAGGATTGTTTGTTCTCTCGGAGGTTGTAAATCTCTTCAGGCGTGTCAAACGTGATTTGTTTAGTGGTTCTCCATTCTTCGTTCGAGCCAAAGCGGTCAGCATGACGGAACAACTCTTCCACCCACCTTTCCTCACTATGTAAGGTGTGGTCAGGTCCAAGAATATATATATACTCTTGGATCAGAGAATATATATAAGAAAGGATAAACAGAGACATTGTATCACTCTTCCACAGCGATCTTGGATTCTTTTGCAGACACTTGCCACTAAACTCTATTAGACATCTGTTTTAATATTCCTCTGTTCTGCCCGGTAGAACTTTCCAAGTTCTTTGAGGGTTTTTTGGTCAGTCCAGTTTTCCATTGGCAGGGTAGGAGGCTATCCCAGGGTTCTTCCTGTTGGAACAGAGTCAGGACTTTGGGTCTGGCCTTCTCAGACTTTCTTTATTCACTTTAGTGTTTCTGAGTATGGCCAGTCGAACCATTAACCCAATGTGGAAAACAGCCTGATTTGTTACTGCTTGCGTGGTTGATAGTGAAGATTATAAGACAAGTCATGTTAGTTCTGAGTTAGTACTGTATTTGTTTACATGTTTTCAAAGGTGTTCAGCGATGTTGTCTGAGGCTTGAACTACATGGACTATGAAAGTTGTGCTGTACTCTTTAGGAAAATAACTCTACAAATTGTTTTACTTTAAAGTTGCAGTAAACAGCATTCTTAAGTAAACAGGAAGTTTAACATAAAAGCGTAGGGTCTGAGTTGATTTTATCTATCAAATAATGTTAAAGGCAGTTGTGCAGATTTCCAAGTTTTACCAAATTTGGAAAACAATTCCACAGTCCAGCAGACATTAGTTTTGTAATTTGCATACCCAGAAATCAGCTGCCAGGGAGTCAGAACAAGATGGCCGCCGGGTGGTTTGACCTGTTTTAAAAAGATTTTACTTTTGCTTAAATGCTGGAGGAAGTGTGCAGTTATATTACGTCTTTTGGCATTGGTCAGTTATATAATTACCTATAAAGCCACTTGACCAATTAATATACATTTTTAAAGAAAGTCACCCATGTGTTTGTACCAAAACGTGTTGGCCATGTTAATGTATAGTGCACATTTTATGTCTGATTGTAGATGACAAATCAATTTTTTAAACTTTAATCCTAAAAACAAACTGATAGTATCAAACTGATTGAAATGTCGAAACAACCAACAAAAGTCTGTATGTTAAGCTTTAAGTAAATCAGTTGCTGAGGTTTAATACTTCAGTATCTAAGCTTAAAATGGTTTAAAATAAACTCTGATCAGAATGTTTGAGGAATATCAATAATCAATAACCATTTCCAGCTGAGATCTTTCTCAGTGTGACCTACTCATAACTGTAACTGTCCCTTGTGTGTTTACTGGACACTGGACTCTTTAAAATCCAGATCCAGATCTCTCTGTGTGGAGCAGCTGTCCGTCGCACCAGTGGAGGGACTGAGCGACCTGCTGTGTTTCTTGTGGTCGGTCTGTAAGGTGCAAAGGCAGGAGAATTCAGCACTTTGGACAGCACCTTGGCTTTTCTTTCACACACTGGAGAATCTCAGAGCCTCACATCTGCGGCTGCTGTGAAACATCTGCAGCCGTTTTACCAAAGGTGCTCAGGAAACGTTGTCTAGAACGTAATCTCTGAAAAGACCAACACTCTTCATCTTCTGATGCAAAGTGGAAATTTATCTAAATAATCACTGCATCTGTTCGATGTCTTATTTAAAATAGTTATTTTCTTAAATTCTTGCATTTTTTTTCCACAAGCCATGTTTCATTCTTCTGTTTCAGCATTTATATACTTATAAATATATATGAACACAAAATATTTTTGTGGAAGTCTCATTCCAATTCTGTTTTCCACAGATAATTGACATCACAGTATCAGGGAATGAAAGGTGGTTGCCGGGGTGTTGCTATGTGATTGATAAGGTTTCTGGGTGGTTTTTATTATTTTTTAAGCAGTTGCTATGGTCTTCTGAATGGTTGCTAGGTGGTCAAAGTCAGAAAGTATTACCTTCGTCAAGCCCAGGTTCCCCTTAGTATGAGTACCAGTGATGCACATTGAGATGTTGGGTTGAACTGTAGCTGGAGGACCACTGAGCAGATTTCACAGGCTGTTCTCTCTTCCCCCCAGGCAGCAGGGAGGCGGCATTCACCTACGCCATCACAGCCGCTGGGGTCGCCCACGCCGTGACGGCCGCATGCAGCCAGGGCAACATGAGCCACTGCGGGTGTGACCGGGAGAAACAGGGCTACTACAACCAGGAGGAGGGCTGGAAGTGGGGCGGATGCTCGGCAGACATCAAATACGGCATTGAGTTCTCCCGGAAGTTTGTGGACGCCCGTGAGATTAAAAAAAATGCCCGTCGATTGATGAACCTTCACAACAATGAAGCTGGGCGAAAAGTAAGGCCAACAAGAAGCACTTTATTTAGTTAACACTGTAATTCAACATTTTATCAGCATACCAATGCCTGGTAGCACTGCAGAAACGTTTTGTTTAAGGGGAATGTTTGGGAAAATCCTCCACACATGGGCCTCATTCATGCAACACAAGCAGAACAAATTTCTGTGTTAATCGTTCGTAAAACCATTCTTACGTAAATTGTCGTATTCAATTCAAAGCGACAAATTACATAAGAATAGTTGTACGAAGGATTTACACAGACATCTGTTTTGCTCCTGTGTCATTAATAGAACTCAAAGCCTCTTAATTAGTTTTAGGTGTTAGATGCTTTAAAAATCTTCTGAAAGTTCTTATCCATTTCTTTTGGGTCAAGAGCATTTCAATTCAACATATTGCCAACATTGGTCCTGGTATTATGCAGAAACATTCGTGCAATGTTTTGCTTGACTCAGTGGTTGGCTCAGTCCTACAAAAATGCTTTTTAATCTGTTTTAGACTTTTAAAGCCTTAAAATTTTAAAGCTTGGAGGGGTTTTGAGGCCAGCATTCACTTAAAGCAACAAATAATAAAATTGTCCTAAAAGTTCTCCGCTGTTCATTAGGTTTTTCTCAGGAGCATTTTAACTTCAGCATTTTGCCAACATTGGTCTTTGTCGTCTTGCATATTCGTGCAACGTTTTGTTTGACTGCATGGTTGGAGAAATTCTCCAGACAATGTTTCTTAATCTGTTTTAGACATTGGAAGCTTTAAAACTTTGAAGCTTGGAAGCGTTCTTGGCCAACGTTTACTTATAGAAACCAATAACAAAGTCTTAGGAAAAGTTCATATCCATCATTTGGCTTTTCTCAAGAGCATTTTAATTTGACATTTTACCAACATTGGTCATGCTAGTCTTGCAGAAACAATCATGCAACGTTTTGTTTGACTGCATGGTTGGGAATGTCCTCAAGACAATGTTTCTTAATCTGCTTTAGATGTTGGAAGTTTTAAAACTTTAAAGCTTGGAAATGTTCTTGGCCAACGTTTACTTATAGAAACAAATAACAAACTCTTAGGGAATGTTCCTATCCATTAATTCATGTTGAAAAGACAAATGCATTTCGACTGAGATGTTGTTTCGTTCAGTTTAAAGAGAAGAAAAAGAAAAACATTTTAGCGTTTTAGCATTTGGCTTGATGCACTCATGCGGTGTGGCTCATCTTTACAGTTTGTGAAACTCCTCCAAAACCGCCTGTTTGGGTGGGTGGCGTAGTTTGTTCTTCTCATGTAAAACAGGTGTATCAGGTGCCTTGCTCGGGATTCACCCGCAAGTAGACCCGAAGCCAGGCGGCAGTCGATTGATCTGCCGTCTCGCTTCAGCCAATTACTGCATGCTTTCATGGTTACGCTGCGGCGTCGTCTTGATCCCGGTTCAAGTTGGGTTTGGCTTTGTGCCGCTCTGGCCATGTTTGTTTGTTTGATAGTTGTTAGTCATCCAAGAACACAAAACAACATGCATTGAAGCTGCAGAACCACATGCACTCCGGCAACAAATGGATCTAATTAATAACACAGAGCTTTATGGTGTGACTTGGGAGAGCGAGGTTGAGCCGAGCCGGGACTGAGTGCGAGTCCGCGGTTGCCAGTTGGAGTCCGGCCAATCCCATCGCAGGCCGCTGCGTGGAATCATCAAGCCTAAAGTCTGTAACAGGATATTATTGCGAGTCTTTCTGCAGCGCTGAAAACACAGCCCCTCGCTCCATTGAATCTGCCTTTTTCTCCTTTTTATAGAGGACCCACAATGGCAGTAGTGGAGCCATAGCATCATAAGCTAAGGGGGGGGCAGGACGTACCATGTGACTCTGGATGGGGGAAGATGTAAGCTGCCACTCTGGAATTTCAATTGCTATCATACGCGAATGTGGTTGGAGCAGGCTTGAAAAGATCAGGGCCAAAACTGGTCCACATTAGCGCTGTGGATATAAGCGTATCCAGGCAAATGTAAACAGTGCTGTGGGCCTATGGACGGCTTGTGAACACATCGTTCATTTTAAAATGGCTTTCCCTGTGGGCAAAAACTGGCTTGATGTATGTTCAATCAATGTTAGTTATAAACGTATTTCTCTGAAGAATCAGCATTGATATATTGAATCCAGGTGAAGCTATTATGACTAGCAAATGGCCGCTGTTGTTTTACAAGCGAACAATTTGTTAATTGGTTAAGTAATGGCGGGAAATTCTGTTTACATTTCGTGAAATTTAAATGACTTTCTGCACGCTCGGCACAATTAATGACACATTCTCTGCTTATTAAACACATTAGCTCTGTTCCAAAACACACTGGGCTAGTTTGCTGTCCGCTGCCAGCATTGACAGGGAATGTGTGAACCGATAAACTCTACAGTGCCTAGAAAAGCATGTAACCACCTGCCAAATGTGAGAGCGCCACAAATGTTGCTACGCTAATCAGGCTCTGATAAGCACAAAAATACAAATAGTGGGTAAAATAAATGTATATGTATAGTTAACATTGGATGTTTTTGTATGAGATTGTCGCAGTGCATTCTGGGATTTTCTTTCTCATTAAAGGACATGTGTGAGGATGCCTTAGGATCTGGTCAAGGTATCTTAAAAGGCGGCATGAGATTGCTGTCTGTCTTTTAGAACAGCCCCCACATCAGGAGCGTGCTGATGATGTCTTAAAATGCTGCCTATGGAGGTTTTGGAACAGAGCTAACATCTACATTTTTAAAATCTTCTGATCATATTGCAATAATATATTTAGCATAATTCAATCAGTGGTCAATTAGGAACCATCTCTTATTTAAAATGGAAAATTGGCAGCCTTCATACGACTCAAAGTGCCAGGAAGTACAGAGTGGGCAGTTAATAATAACTTTTAACTATAAACTTTTTGTCCACTTTTTTAAATGCCCTGCCAAAAACAATTCCTTGGGCCTCTTTTGTTATTGCACAGGCGCTGTAGAAATTGAGATCTTCCAATCAACTGTCTATGGCCTTGTGTGGGTCAAGATGGTTTTGTTGGATTAATCAATTAGTTTGCACGTGTTTTCCAGGGGAATGATAATTGCTTCTGGTGAGGATTCATGCCCGAGAATGAGGAATATGAGACTGGAAAAAGTGCTTAGCCAAAGAAATGAAATTTCATGCAACAGTTTATTCTGATAGTCAATGTAAATCTAAAGAAACACAAAAGTAACAGTTTCTTTGAATGTACATGCAGACAAACACATTTACTCACTAAATTCTCCACAGAAGGCTGAATCTGTTTGTTTTGGTTTGTGTTTAGGAGAAACGGATGGAACTACTGTCAAGATAATTTAATTATATAACTTTTTTGGTTACAAATAAACAGAAAACAGTTAAGCAAATACATAGCAGATCAGTGCATACGTTTATAAGACAAGTGTAACAGCTGTTGTGTCTGATTTTATGGGTATTATGACTTTATTTGACTTTAGCATATGCAAGAAATGTATGTAACCTGCCATTTTATGTTTCAAACAGAGATGGCGATAGAGAGACAAAGTTACAGTTTACAGCTTTAAATAATGGTTTGCCTAATATAAAACATGACATACTAAAGATAATAAAGATACAGAACAGACCAGTAAATAAAATTGTTCGTGCTGGATAGTCCCGCCCACAGTGAAATCTCATTGGTGTACAAAAGATCTGCAGGATCAGAACCCAGTAATCCACTCTATCATGGTGTTGGTTACAGGAGATTTATATTTATTTTTCCTGCTTACAGATGTGGTGTGCAGGAAGATTGAAAGAATTACAGAGCAGTAGAGGAGGGCAGTAGAGTCTGTTTGCCCTGGTTGTGCTGGAAACTGGCATCTGATGGTTTCTTTTCAACTGTGAGCCATCTGAAGTCTCTGGCAGTAATGATGTAGCACATTAGATCTTTGGTATGCCAGCATATGGTTTTTCCACTGCATGTACATTACATGTGTGTCAAACAGCCCAGTGTAGACTATAAAAAGACAGCCATCAGTGGCTTTAAGTTTCTTGTGCTGAGTGTTTATGCAATTTGCAAACCCATTGACATGGCCAATGAAATCGACTTATCGTTAATGTTGTAGCTGAAACTAAGGCTGTGTTCAAATAGGACCCAAGCAGACTACTCTGCAGTAGCACATACTATTTCTGCATGTCATTTGTATACTTTGCACAGTAAATGAAAGTACTCACCAAACTCACTGAAATAAGACTGCAATGTGTTTTATTGTGAGCCATATGCGACGGCCTCTGTGTGAGGAAGCAGCCCTATTTTTATTCTAGTATTTATTCAAAGACGGAAACCAAAGAAACTGTTTATAAATAGTTCCTATACAGTATAAAAACATAAGCTAAACAGCCAACCAGAATGATGTCCCTCACCAACTCTGCTGATTCGACAGAGTGCAGAACACTAGAAACTAGCCAGACACTCAGAAAATAGCCTGACAATGTCTGACATCCGGCTGTCGGCTTGATGTGTCACTTAGCTAATATTTCTTAAATTCAACATAAATTAACAGGGGCTTAAAGAAAATAATTATTTTAGCTAAATCTATAAAAAGTTGGTTAAAAACATGTTTTTTTTCAGAAATGCCACTGTTGTTATTGCATTCATACAAGTCATTATTTTATATGACCGAAAATGTGATCCAAAATGACGTTTGTGGATGAAGAAGAGCCAAAATCTGCTAATAAATGTCTAGCCTTGCAAAGACTGAATAATTTTTTATTACTGTAGAATGAACTGGCCATGACATTAGTTGAATAATTCTTTTTCAGTGCAAAAGGCATAAAAACAAGAAGAATGTAATTATATATTTTATCATTGTAGGATGTTATTGTAAATAATATATTGTACATTAAATTACTGGTTGATGCCAGTTAATGAATGGCTAACCTCCTACCATATTGTTGCTTGCAGGTTCTCGAAGAGCGAATGAAGTTGGAATGTAAATGCCATGGTGTTTCTGGCTCCTGCACCACCAAAACATGTTGGACCACGCTTCCAAAATTCCGTGAGATCGGCTACGTCCTAAAGGACAAGTACAACAAAGCGGTCCATGTAGAGGTCGTCCGAGCCAGCCGACTACGCCAGCCCACCTTCCTCAAGGTGAAGAAAAGTCACAGTTTTCAAAAGCCTTTAGAAACGGACTTGGTCTTTATAGAGCGATCGCCGAACTATTGCGAAGAGGACGCCAAAACCGGCAGTGTGGGGACGCAGGGGCGACTGTGCAACAGAACTTCGCCACACACTGACGGTTGTGACCTCATGTGCTGTGGGCGGGGCTACAACACACACCAGTACACCAAGGTGTGGCAATGTAACTGTAAATTCCAATGGTGCTGTTTTGTGAAGTGCAACACTTGTAGCGAGAGGACGGAGGTGTTTACCTGCAAATAAACAGACGTTTGAGGGGTTGGTGGAATGCAGGTGAACAAGATGAAATGGGAAGCGGAAGTGACATGGACGGGGTAGGTGATAAAACCCATTGAAGGAATGGGAACGTCATGGGAATTTCAATCTATCAGCTCTTCGAGGCATTGTTTTTGCACAGCAGAATGTATATTTGCTTTAACACAGAGTTAAATACTAAAATCTATTAGTAGGTTCAAGCCCAGCTTTCCACCAGAAGTACATGAACTAATGTATCCACACTGACTCAAGCTAAAGGACTGCAGGATACCAGCCATGCCCTGGACCCCGGTGCATTCTGGGATTTGTAGATTTTAATTTTCCATAGGAAGCTCATCAAAGGACTTAGAGGAGGCTTTTGGGATTTGGATATTGACGGAACTGTTTGGAAAAGCTAATAAAGCCACAAGACATTGTCTCATCTCAACATGCTGCGTTTATAGGCATAAAGGAACTCAAAATGTTGAGTTATATTTAAGAAGGAGCTCTGTAAACCATGCAGACTGAAAATCAAGGATGTATAAAAAGCCGTCTAACTGCCAACTGGAACCTTGTAGAGTATGTTAGTAATCCAGTCACACTGGAGCTGTCTGTTTGAACACTGAAAATAAATTATTATATATTATATGTTATAGTCTCCTAAGGAACCGAAGTGCTAACGGGTAGAAATGTCTTATTTTATACTAAGTGTAAAAAAAGAATAATGAAAACAAACTCTTTGTAGAAACTTGTGACTGAATAAGTCTTTTAGAGGAAAAAAAGGCCCCAGATTTTCTGACAGAAACTGTTGTGTTTTTGCTAAATGGTTTTATGGCTAATGATGTGTTGACTTCCGAAACCACTGTCGTTTTAGCTCAGCTGATGCATGTTAACATTGGTTCATCTTTGCTGTAATCTAGCCGTAGTTCACGATACAATGCAGTAAAAACTTTTTTCCAACTAGCTAAACAAATCTTTACAACTCAAGGATTCTTCCTCAATTTATGAAATGTGGAGTATATTTCTGGATATGTTACAGAACGCTGCACTGATATTTTTTCTATTCAGATACGATGCAATTAAAGCTAAATAAATATCAATTTGACTCACCTGTGGGATTTTATTGCAGCAAATGTCTTCAGTAAAAGCTGCTGGTTTTACTTCAGGAAATGGAGTTTACAGTGGGAATCATACGCCAGCCAACACAGTATACCAGAATAATTTATCGTACAAAACTAAAAATGTACGTAAAACATAAAAATGTATTAACGTAACGTAAAATCAATATTTACACATCTCTTACACTATTGTGAATGACTCATCTGTGCATGTTCTTCTTAAGCTAAAATTTGTCTTCTCATCGGAAATGACTTTCTTTTTGGGTTGTCATTATGAAACCCTATTACTTTTTCAACCCCTGCCCTTCAGTCGTCTGTTATAAGTCGCCCATTTTCCGCCATCCAAATTATTTTATGGATAAAATCAAGTTCTGTCTTTATTTTTGCTTGCTAAATATCCTGTTTCAATTTCCAAACATGTTTTAAGCAAACATTTTGGACAGTTTTTTACGTCCACATAATTTCAGTACGAATCCCAACATTAAGTTCTTTCGGAAATTAAAATCAGGAATAAGGGGCAATTCTGGTTTCCAGCACAATATTTCAGTTCTTAATCATTTCAGAATCCCGCAAAACCATTTCATTAAATACACATCACCTTTCAACATATTGAACATTTAGTTCTAAAGAATAGACTTGTCTGCATTTTTCCATTTCAAATGACAACATGAATTCCTCTGGTGGCTTTATGCTTGTTTCCTGCCGACGTCAAGGACGGCTTTCCACTTCCATGTCTTCGAACCCTGTTTGGGAATCTTGCCTAAAATGATTCAGTGATGTTCATTGTGTGGCAAAGCTTTCAAAGGCCGGAAATGATCCCGTTCCAAACTTCCAGTCACTCTTAATCTTAATTGGGCATGTGAAGACATACATTATTAGATGTCGTACTTACATCAGCCGGGCAACTTGTGGACGTGGCCTTTCCTTACATTACTGAGGAATCGGACACATGTTTATAATATGTTGTGGTTTGGTTCCTTGATTATGGCATGTGTACATTTATCTGTGGAATTAAAAGAAAACAAAGAAGACATTTAGGTTGACTCAGTTTTCGCTGTGACAGACATTTTTACTATTTTCAGCGTTCATTTGTTGTCTTAGTAAAGACTATGAAATTTGAATGGTTTTATTTTATACAGATTTTAATTGGTTTTATCTGTCACTCTACGATTGTAATGGATCCCAGAGGAATTTTGTAAAGCTAGGTTATTCCCCTGCTAACAATTTTAGGCTGTAAATGTTCTCTAACATTTCAAGTAAGTAACAAAAGCATTTAAAATGTTATTTTAGAAAGTTCTAGATATGTTTACAATGTCCAGTTTTTTAAATGTTCTTTTGACATTATTGCTTGGTTATAAGAACTGTTTTCAAACTTTTTAAAACATTATTTATAAATAACATTTTCGATGTATAATATATAACATTACAAAAAAGTTCTACTAACATTACTGCAAGAACATTTTTACCTTTGAGAGAACTTTCTGAGAACGTTACCTGTTAGCTGGGCTCATAGCTGGGGAGGTCAAAGTAGACTCTACTTTTGTCTCAAATATGTCTCCTAAATTTCAAGAGGAAATTGTTGTTATATGATAAGAATACAGAATTATCCAATTAATGCGTATGGAATATCTCAAATCATTTGGTTTTGAGAGAATTAGATGAAAGATTTTTGAGATCTCTGACATGTTGAGACCTCATCTAAAATATATTTGACCTTTATGAGACACATTTGAGTGTAAAGGTATTTACACAATTGTAAAGGTATTTATAAAGAATTTACACAAAAATTTGTTCTTTGTTTTTTCTTTTCTGCTGAGAAGCATGTGACCTAGATAAAGGTCCCTATTGGCTCATCCATTCATCTCATCTTTAGGAGAACCAATCAAAAAAAAGGTCTCATTTGTGACCTTTGTACCAATTATACTTCAAATACATAGACCTCACTATTGGTTTCTCAGGAGAAATTATTTAAAATATTCGAGTTATTTGGTAACTTTCAGCATTACATTATGACTGTATGCTGTTATATTATTAATTATCAGCCTTCCACACAATATTCACATTTATTTAAAGACTTCTGTGTTGAAAGAGTTAAAAATTACATTTTCATGTAAATGTTTAAATTAAAATTTCCCTCATAACTACATCCAGTATGAAGAAAACTCATTTTATGTGCCTCTGCTTGTGCATTTGCTGTAGGTTATAGTTTGGAGTTAAAGGTGGACAGGGTTGTGATAAAGCGTTCAGTAGAGGAAAAACTGGCGGCCAGCAGGCTCTCAGCTGAAAGGCATTACACACGAGCAGCAAAGCAGAAGTAAGATGTGTTTTGTTAGTTGTCTGAAGCCCTGGGGCCCGGAACCGTCTAAAGCTCCATCACTAAACCCCGGATTGCCCAAAATAAATCCACCTGTTTCTGGCAAACATTTTGTCATTAAAAAATATGAGAGAGAAAAACAGAGTCCGCTGTGTGTGTTCTCTCCTCTAAAGCGCCTTTTGTGTAGGTGTCAAGATTGTTTGTTCAATGCGAGTTCCACTGCGGTGGATAATGGCTGCGTTCTTACTCACCCAGAAACAGGCCATTCAGCGACAGGCCAGTAACTCCAGTGCTACAGAGACTATCATGTAGCACAGCTTCTGTTCATTTAACCTCTTAATTACGAAAATCATCAAACTGAGATATGATTGGCTGGTGAGAAACTGATGTCTGTCTGTGGACGCTAATGTTACGTTATATCCAAGAAAACACTCATGTTTGTTTTAATTCTTATTTAAATTAATTGAATCTCCTTTGTCTCAGATGTTTCTCCTTCAACTGCTACACAGAACATAATTATTTAACTGTAACTTTATATTCAGGCTGTTAGGCCAATAATGTGCCATAATAATGTTTTTAATTTGTTTCATAATTGTGGGCTAGTTTAAATCAATGCAGGAACGTCAGGCTGGTGGAGAGAGATTAAACTGTAGCTGAACACAATAGACATTCAAATGTAGCCAAAATTCAGATAAAATCTAAATTACTGAAAGATTTTAAAACAAATGCAAGACAGACCGACAGGTTCACTGAAGCTAAAGGAGCAGACACTAGAAATACAGTCAATATAAACAATGATACGTTCACTATATATACAACAATACGAGTCCCTCACAGGCTGCCATTGGTCAGTATTCCACCTCCAAACCGGCATGTGCAAAGCATTCTGGGGATTTCCACGGGACCAACCTGGTAGACAAGCTAATCTCCAGGCAGCAATCTGTTAGCACAAGATGAGCCTATAGAAAGATAGCGTGCAGCTGTGAGGGGGAGAGAAATGACAGTCGTAAAGAATAAATTATCTTTTAGGAAAAAAGGGCCGGAGAGAGAGGGAGGGTGAGGTGTCAGGACAAAACAGTTACACCACGCTTTCAGCTGACGTTTGAAATGTTCCAGAAACCGTTGTCCCGCACACATCCACCATCAATTACCACCTTCCTCAGAACTGTCAGAAGCAACACGGGGGGGAAACATCACTCAGAACGTTACGGAACGTTGCTGTGTTTGTTATTGTAACGTTAATGGCACAGCTCGGGCGATGCGGGAGAACATGTCAGCACACTTCTGAGCTCCTGGATCACACCAACATGTTGGCAGCTTGTAACGTGTCTTTAGTATGATAAAAATGAATGTTTTATGTCGTCTGTCTGTTACTGTTGTTTTCTTAGCGGAGGAGGGAAAGATACGGGACCACCCCACCCTGTGAGTAACATCGTTATGATTCACAGGGTCCCTGTGCGGTGTTCACTGCTTCCTACACACTAAATTCCCAACACACCCCATATCACACAAATTAAGGCTTTGGGGTAATAATGACATCATAATTATGAAAATAAATACAATACAAATACTAATGACCATACTTGAATACACATGTATAAAATGATGTATTTATTAATAATAATTGCAATGTATATTTTTGTTTCTATAAATATAAATGGCCATGTCTGTATATTTATATTTCTCCTGGAATGACTCATTTGTGATTTGGTTAATTTATAATATGTATGTAGTAATTCACACACATAATGTTGCCATTGTAATAGTCATATATCTGCTGCAAACAACAGGTAGTCAAACAACAAAAATGAATAAAATAAAACAGCAATGAATGATGGGTAATGAATGATAAGTGATGCTCAATGAATGATGCGCAATGAAGGATGTAAATTTACTAGGTAATAGGTGAATTTCACTTCCTGTTTACTTCCTGTGATGTGATATAATGACTTGTTCCCTTGTTTGCAGTGCCCTTTTGGCTGAACGTACACGCTCTCTACGAATCCTACAGACCCCAAGAAGTCCAGCACAATGATTTTTCACCAGCAGTATTTGTGTCACAATGATTCATGTTTTTGTTTAGTCAGATATGCGCAACAGAGGTCGGGAAAACTACCCTTCATATTTGTCTCACTGTATAACCATGTTAATGTCACACTGCATTAGCGGCACATTGGAAAGATTTCGTTAATGTTGTTCAGAACCACGAGGATTTCAATCTTCTATCATCACATTAGTTATAGATATTCAATCTCCGTCCTTCTGGTACTAATTCGTACAGCTATGACAGTGTCTGCAGCTTTCCTGGTCACAAGCTTCTCGACCGAAATAGTTCGTATGAAATTCACGGCGCAACAAGTTCAGTCTGTGTTCTGTAACTTACCCACCCGTTTCAGACTGCCATCGATTTTCAGTTCAAGGCCTCTAGAGACAAATGTGGCACTTTGTCTGGGGAATAACCTAGCTCCCCATCTCCTTTATGTTATTTTGACTACTTGTCTCATTGAGAGACAATCACTGAGGTTCGATGTCATCTGGTTGATATTAGTGGTGAGGAACACATGGCCGATTCAAAGAACCAGACCACGCTGAGCTCATCTGCTGCTGGAGAGCTTTGGTTGAGTACTGGGTAGCCTGAAGAGAAGGAACCCGGGATCTGTCCTGCTATGAGTCTTAAAGACACAACAACCAAATGATGAATGTTAACCCACCAGAAGAAGAGAGAAAAAGCGAGTAAGGGGCGTTCAAACAGAACATGTTCTCATGTTCAAAAACAGCAACAGAACCATTGCAACATTCAGTTTCTTCTGTCTCGTTGCACAGTAAATCATAATAAGATTTGCGCTTTAAACTAAAAAAAAAACTGGCAGTGGGGTAATAAAAGTAATCCAAAGAAACTCTCTGAAAACAAATCTTAATACAAAACATATTTTTGCTTCTCAGATGAATGTATCTCGTGTTCGATGAAAGAAAAAAACAGTAATGCCATTAAGAAAATGATGTCTGAGCTAATGGACAGAGTGTTAACACCTTTTGTTACCCTGGTGCTCACAGTTTAAACAATTTTACCCTGTTTACCGCTGAGCTGAAGTCAGAACTCTTTATTTAATAAAAACATTCAGAAATATTGAGAAAACAGAAATGTTAATATATATTCCATGGATACAGAAAATTCACATTCTGTGTGCAGTAACCCACTAGAAAAGTATTATGGTAGTGTGATGTTCCACGTATAGTCATACTCTTAAACTGAATGACTTAAAACAACACACACTGGATGAGTAAATGGTTGTAAGGGAGGCCGCAAAAACACAGATCATCGCATAAAAAGCTTAATCCAAATCAGCTTTACTGCAGCGCGTTTAGAAGACGCTTCATAATTCTTATGAAACCCGATTACATCGGCCCTGTCACTTTTTGGTGGGGAACAACATTTTTGCGCAAACAACTCAACTAGATAAACGTAGCCATCCATTAGGGTCCGAAAGACTCGCGCTCCAACGCTGGGAAACGTTAGATTTACGGCAGATCGTCCCCCTGCGAGAATGTTTAATAACTGCTCTTTAATAAGTTTCTGTTCTGGAGAATAACCGTAAACCGTAAATAATGTCAGATCAACAGATAGGGCTGTAGATATACGCTGGGAGGAGAAGGGATGAGGCCGAGCAACACTAAATAATTATCCTGCGTTTGGCCGGCATGTGTATTTACGTTGGCGTGGATGAGGCCACGACGCTCGTAAAACTCAAGTAGGGTTAATGGGTTAACAGCACCACCCTCCAACCTCACACAGAGACGGCAGTCTGAGAGAGGGCGGGACAACCAATGCTGTACCATGCGGTTGTAGACGTTCACGCACATTAACTGTGTTCCAAAACCTATGGAGATGCCTACCTAGACAGCAGCATAGGCACACACACAAAGCAAAAGCTGTTCCTAAAATGTAGGCAGCAACAATATGCCACATTTCAATCCCAGAATGCATTGCAATAAATCTCTGACTTACTTTCTTCAGTTCAGATTGACAGTGCACATTAATTAACTTTTACATGTAAGAGTCTCGTCATATTCCTCAGAGACGTTTCTCAGTTTTAGCTGTCCACACAAACACGTCTTTAAAGACAAATCTGTTTAGTGTGACTTCTGGCTTCTGATTTGTAATGTTTGTGAAGTTGTTTGCTCACAAACAGTTAGCATGGGTTTACAAAGTCGTAACTTACAGCGCAAAACTCCACTGCTGTTTGACTTAAAGGCGCTTTGTTTGTTCAAACAACAGGGCACCATTATAAGCTGACTTCAAACACGGATAGTTTTGCCCAAACATTTTCTCATTAAAGCTGGAAATACATGAGGCGTTCTGTGTGTCCCGGCTCATTCAGCCTCCAAATGCCACAGTACCAATGCCATTGATAAAACATAAATGTGCAGAGCAGCTGCGACCACAAAATTTGATACTTCATAGAGAAAAATCCTCAGACATTTGGAAAATATTTGCATTTTCAACATCTTGGTTAGCTCACACAGCATGCAAGCTGTTGTCAAAAAAAGAGAACAAAACAGAAAAAATTGTTTGGCAAACGGGAAGGAACGTAATTTTGTAAAGAATTTAAATTTGCGGATCCGTTACAGATGGGCTGGTTAGAAGTTTTCGTTTGCTGTGGGATAAGTTTGTCTGTTTTTATTCAGGTGCCTGAAGTGTTGATGTTCTGTGACACAATTTGTATTCCTCACTATCTTGGATTTTATAGACAAGCATTTGCAGAGTCAAAATTGATTGAAATAAAGTGTAGAACTCATGTATCAGACTGCAGTGCTGTGTGCTATTAAGCGGGGGGTTGAATCAATTCTCAGTGGGTAAAATGTTTTCACATTAAATTTGATCCATAAGGTCCAATCGTTTAGAAAAGTAACAGCCCAGCTCTCTTTCATAAGACACACAGATTCAGGATCATTTATGTCCGTTGCACAAATGGTGTGAGACAAATGACACTCCAAAGTATAACAGTTAGTGTTATGGGGTCAGATCAAAAGGGTTTGTGCTTCCTTAAGCAAACACCACCATCAAATGATACCGGGGCTTAACTGAGGTCCAACATTTCTGATGTACTGTTTGGTCAATCTTTCCACAAGTCTTTTCACAACACCCCTGTTTAAGCTTATCTAACTGTAGGTGAAATACTCTCATAAAACCAAAATAATTTCTCTTTGATGGATGATTTTCTCCAGGGATCAGACATGATCTGTCATTTGGTCTGCATGTTGATAAAAAACAGCCAATTATAAATTCTTATAATTATCTTTTCTGTTTAGTCGGTCCAAAGTAAACTCAGAGCCTGATATTTCGGTACTTTATGGAGTCTAATTGTCATAAAGTCCATGAATAGATGAATGTATCTGAGGAGGACACACATGGGCTCCCACCGCAGCTGTGAAAGATATTTTTAGTTAGAAGCAGAACACCAGTCGACTGCCACATCTTCACATGTCATCAGTGCTGGTGTCGGTCCATCTGCTCCTGCTGGACATGAACATGTGTTTTTTTCAGCCACGAGCCCCTTATGTTCCATACACATGATTTTTACTCAAACTAACAGATTTCAACATTTTTCCTTTTGTCATATGAAGGTCACATTAAAACTGTCTTGGAAACATTTTACCATGCCTTCATTGTTTATTTTTGCTGCTTTTCAAATGTCTTTTATTATTTAAATCAATTTCAGTTGTGTCATTATTTCCCTCACGACCAACTGTTTCCCGCCAAAACGTTTGATGAAAACTTAATGAACTTGGAAATGAAACAAATTCAAGTAAACATCACAAATAATGTATGTGAGAAAGGTGTGTAAATGTCAGAAGGGCCAAATATGCCTGTAGTTGAGGAAACATGGGGACACACACAAGCCCAACACAGGCATGTCTTTGATTGATCTATCGAAGTCATTTGGAACTGATTTCAGATCAGTTTTCCAGAGACTCTGATGGAATTGAGGCCTGGAGTGATGCTTGTCTCTTAATCTGATCCAGGGTGAGTAAATTACTGACATCTGTCAGACAGTACTGGGGTTATGTTAGCATCTGACACACACAGAGTTCTTTAAATCCACAATGAGACATGGCTAAATACCCAGCATGCATCTGTTCTGATGACAGGCAGGCAAAGACCAGACAAAGAGAGACAAAAGACAGCGTTACATTATAGCATTTCCTTACAAAACACTTATAAAACTAAAAATATATAATGAAAAGAAATATAGTTGTCTGTGTGAAGTTAGCAAGGCAATGGGCATGTAAAAATACATTTTGCACAGCACCAGGTGCATCAAAATCTTGTGAACGAGCATGTGAAGTCAAACAAGACACACGGATTCCACAATTTGGACCACATGCCAAAATAGCAGTCAGCCGATTCCACCCTTGTGTAAAAGCCAAACCAGAGCCGTGAGTCGGTTTGTAAATTGTATAAGTGGTGAGCGTCTCCATAGAAACCAATTTGTGTTTCTGGTCAGAAACAAGTACAGCAATATCTTCAGTAGCTCTGATATGTGGGGCAATTATATTTTTATGTCCCGGAATATTAGAAAGGTTGTACAACACAGGCGCGGTGAGTGACATAAATCCTGCAGATTATAGGCCTTATGGCATCAGGAAAGAGCAGAGAGCCACACCAACACGATTCTGAACTCCCCAAAACTTTTCCTGTTCAGACATCTAAACACCAGCGTGAGCACTTTGATATTTGAGATTTAAGTTCAACTTTCATTAAAGTATTTGTTTTATATTACGCATTTGATTCAAGAGGCTACGTTGTAGACCCTGGTAAAGCAGTCTTTATTTTTCAATTTCTGTTCAATTTCAAAGATATGATCTGGAATTGATATGATCTGGATATGATCTGGAATTGATGTACCACTAAGAGGCCAAAACAAACATTTTTGAAAACACATGGTGTTGTTATTCATTTCATTATTGACATTTATTTGTTCTTTCATTAATAAACGGACGTTTGAAGTACCTTTAACTATGTCTAGCTTTGATTAGCATTTGTGGCCGTTTGCTGCAGCTCCAAGTGATCCCAATGAAATCCATGTGTGAAGTGTGATTTGTTCTTAACAGGTGCACAGCAAGTGAAAAAATCCTTCTTTAACATACAACTGAAGTTCCGTGTCATTCTGAATCAACGCTGTTTGTTTTGAGTGAAAACAGGAGAGAATGAATATCATTAGACTAAAGGAGAAGTTGAAGGACCCACAAGCTCTAAACGGCGACTTCATTCCAGATGGGATGGGAGCGTCACCAATATGTTGGTCACACTGGGCCTCAGGGAGCTGGAAGAGGAACTCAGAATCAGTAGGAACACCACAGCATTGGGAAGAAATTCCAACCTCCCAACTGCTTCTTTTTGGATGGCCTGTGATGAGAGACATCAATCCTTCAGCTGGGTCTCTAATCTCTCTTAAACTGTCAATAATCGTGTCATGGACATTTTTGCTTGTATCTTTTTACATTATAACATGATTGACTGTGACAGATTTCCAGTTTGTTGCGGGGTTTAATTTGGTGCATGAATAAATTCAAGAAATGCCAACTAAGAAGATCCCATCAGCGAATATTCTGGTTTGTTTTGAAGTGGTCCTGCAATTTCTGACTCAAGTAAACATCTAATATTTATGCCATTTGTTGTAATATGATAAGAATTTGCATTGCTGATCAAACAAGTGTATTGGATGACATCTGCTTGCGTGGGTGGTGTTGGATTTTGTGTAACTACGTTAAGGAACATTTAGTTTCGATGATCTTATCACACTTAAATAATATCATGACTAATAAATACGAATTGAATGTTTTTAAGTTCTTGTTGTGATGTTTTGTTTCAGATAACAGCAAAAAGATTCACATAGATTTACTGCTTAATGAAAAATATATTTACCCAATTATATTTAAATAAAAATATATTTACCCAATACTTGTGTAGTGAGTTTTTTTTAGGCCTGTTAGAGTATCATGACATTAACTTGCAAACTGTGTTGGAGTTCTTTACTCACACAAAGTTCTTCTTACTTAGAACTTTTAATATTACACATGGAAACTGTTCTAAATCAGTCACGAGGGTCCTTAATTGTTAGGACACTACTTTAGAAAGGCACCTATGTAGGGAGCACAAACTAAGGCTTTGGAACACAGCCACTCCGATTGTTTTTGTGGTTTCTGCGTCACATCAGCTAAGATTCTGTTCCAGAAAAACTTCATTGCTGGATCACTGGTGCAAACCATTAACCATTTAACTACCACAACTGACAGAGTCAGCATCTAAACCTCTGACTTCATCTGCTGGTGTGAAGCTTCCGTGTGACATTTATTCAGACAGATTGATTTCTGAACACATTAATAAACTCAACAGAAGCAAAGATAGACGACTGATTCAGTTTCTTATGCATTAACAGGCCAGAATTTATCTCCAGACTACATTCAGAAGTTACTCTTTGGCTGGAATTAACCACATGCTGGAAGTTTCCTTTAATTAAAATATAATTTAAATTTTATAAATAAAATCTCTTCTCATATACTGTAATGTAGTTAGGACCTAAATGTATTAAGCAAACAAAAATGTCATCAGAACAACTTAATCTACTTAGCAGAAGCACACACTAGCATGCTAAACATCTTTTCATCTTTTCTTTACTTTTCAGCACAATGGTTACCACCTAAACCACCAACAAACATTTTCAAATAACAACATAACAATATATTAAACATTAAGAAGTCTCACTATTTTATCATCTTGATTAAATAACAACGTATCTCCTAATATTAATAGTAATATCAAAATCCATCATTTTTTACACAACTTTAACACAATGTTACTTTAACATTTTTATACATCTTTAACACACTTGCTACTTTAAAAATCACTTATGTGCTCTGTAGTCAAATGAATTAAGTCAGTCAAATGAACACACTGAAAGTGTTATAAAGCTAAATTGTAAGTAAATTCAACATAGCATGAATTTTGTTTGTGTAGCTGAATCTTTACTTTGTAGCCATATTCAATACAGCTATACATATTTAAAATTTGCCATTTAATATACATGTAATATTTAAACAAACGTGGGGGGAGTGGGGAGTGGCGGGTGTTTCATTTCTTCAGAGCAGATTTCAGGTGAAATTAATGACTGTAAACCATGAAACTGACCACATCAATACTGTCAGTTGCACAGAACCTCACAATGTGCTGTTGGTAGCTTTATAGTGACTATAAGAGCTTTTGGATGCCCTGTGACTCCTCATTCTACATTTTCCCATAAGCCCAGAATTGTTTCTCTGACTCAGATGGTGACAGCTATTCTCCAGCCCGGTCTCCATGGACCAGAAACTAATCGTTGAGAATGTTTCTACAGCCCAACACAGAGTGCCAATGTGAGTCAATGGCCTACTGGAGGAATGCTGTCCTGAGCATTCCAATGATTATCACCCCTAAGGTTACGGTTTCAGGGAAGTGACCTACTGAACAATGGCGCACAGGTCAATGGATCCCACAGCGTGAATTAAACCCCCAGAATGCAAAGCTGTCGTTGTGTGGTCACGCTCCCCCATTTTCACTCTAAAGAGCTTCTGATTTGAATCGAGAGGGTCCATCCATCTCGCCAACAATCAGTGGTGGTTAGAGGTAACCAATCTTGACACTCTGATGCCCGTGAGAAGCATCTCTGACTTGGTCAACAAAAGCCCCAATGTCACCCATCGCCTTGCAGATCCCCCTTGACTGATTCAAACTGAAACCCCCACTATCCAGACCCTCTTTGCTCCTTAAAGAAACCTCCAGACTCTCGGCCAACTCTCATTACTTACCTTTGTCAACAAGGATGCAAAGACCTCGTCTTCGATGAGTCTATCAATGACTTTGAATTCAGTTCATTTGGCATTCGGGCTGCTGTGAAGGCTTTCTTTCAGGGGTTAGAGAAAGACAGACTCCCGCTAAACTCCTCAGACTAAGAAAATGAATAACCACAATCACAAAGATGCTCCTTGTCCAAATGGAAAACAGACATCATTATGACGCGACTCTTTTATTTTCGAAGATTCGTTTATACTCTGGGCAACAACTATTGGGGGACGGCAGCGTTGTTGATTTGTCACACGATGTTCTTCCAGCGTTCAACGACGTTGTGTTCTTCAACAGACTGTAAACGAGTCACACAGCAGTCATGTTCTTGCTAAAGTCACCTCCTTTACCCTCGTTCTAGTGTCATGGAAATAAAAAATATTTTTTTCTAATCCCAATATGTTTCAGATAAATACATGCCATGTTGGAAAAACATTTGGACCACAGTGTTGGTTTGTGGTTGACGATTTCACCGGGTTTGGTATTTCACTTACGAGGTGATGCAGTCACATTTATACCAAAGGACCAAAGTCC
>JAZGTK010001407.1:0-40567 GCA_036877625.1 Ambastaia sidthimunki
GTCATTATGTCAAACTTCATGATTCTGATTGGTTAAGGTTAGAATAAGAGAATTTCCACACATGGACATTTAGTTCAGAGCATATCTTCTTCTGATGAACAGTATGACAGCATGCGGTCTGAGTTTAGGTACAGACTGAGCCAATAAGGTCACAGGTCGGACCCTTCTTTATCCTAATCTTCCAAGTATGATCATTTCTCCACATTGTTCACCTCTCCAAAGCTATTCTCTGCCTGTAACAATAAATTGAGGACATACAAACACTACTTCAAGGTTGAAGTATTTAGAGCTCTATGGCATGTTTGGGAAAAGACTAAAAACAAGATGAAACAGTGTGCTGTCTCATAGAGCAGTTAGGTTAAGCTCATGACATGAACTAAAGGTTTTACTTTTAAGTTTAACATAAAGAGACAGACATATTGGCCCTGTCTTTATGGATATAGCAGCTAAAGTAAATTTCAATACAGATTCAGATTCATTATTTATATCAAATCATTAGTCATAGCATAAAAACATGAAGAGTTATTTAAATAACTTTAATTACTTTGAGGTTATATATTGATTGGAATATGATTTGTAAGTATATTGATTGGAATCAGATTTATAATTAATCAAAAAGACTCAAAATGGATATTCAAGAGAGTGGAGAGTAGAGCTTCAAGAATTCTCTTATTTAAGATCTTATATAAAAGTACCATATATACATTTAGACTTCCTACAGTATTGACTTAAATACTAAGCTTGAGAAGAGTGGACCCTCAGGACTACCTAATCCCAAACCACAGTCTCATGATTATGCATTAATGTGTTGTTAGGAATGTGATTCCAGCTGGAAATGTGGAACTACAATATATGCATATATATTGTATATGTATATATAGTGTAACAGCTTATAAAGATAAAGGAATGAAAAGAGAATATTCATGATTAATGATACTGTTTTGTAACATAAAAACCATAAATAAAAGGATCAATTTGAAAAAACATTGCAAATACATTATACTTCTGTTCTATGAAATTTCTTTCTTAGTGTTATCCTCATGTAAACTGGATTGGCATATCTTGCTTAATATACCCGTCAACTGTCAAGTACATTGATTAAATATCGAAAAGCATATACTGTTTTGGTAGGCTGTCTGGATACATAAACCAGTCTCTCATAAGCATTTGCATGCAATGACAGGTATTTATGATGCATGTTCATTTATTTTTACCTTTCAAGTTATCGTTCATGAATCAATTACAATCTTAGTATCCCTAGTTGAATATATACTGATACTGAATATACTGATTTACACCTTTAATAAACAATACAATTTGCAGTAATAGCATGTATACTGTATTTTGGGTTTCATAATTTTCTGTTTCATATAGTTTTCTTTCATAGTTTTTTTGTTGTATGTAAAATTACTTATATAATTACTTAATAAATAATGCAACATTGTGTTATATAAAAAAATTTAATTGAATTGAACAAAAGATAGCAAAAAATCATGCTGTGTTTTACAATCACACTTTGGGGATGGCCCTTAGCAAGACAGCATCTGAAGCATGTGTGAAACCATTCTGTTTGATGTTAGCTTCAAGGATAAGTGTGTCAAGCCATGTGTGTTCCTCCTTAACCCAGGAAAGCAGGAAATGCAAGGGAGAAAAATAGATGTGTTTTCTGCCATCCAGAGCACAGCCCCTGCTTTGGGGCCTGCTTTTCTCATCTCCAATGCACATTGAAGTGTTTCTCATGGAAGCGGTCAATTCCTGTCTAGAATTTCAACATTTGATACAATATCCCCCCGATATTGTGTCATCCTTGAAAGCGCCAAAGCTCCTAGCAAAACCCTGTCACACAAGAACATTCTTGGTGGGTCAGGCATATATGGTGACGTACAAATTGGTGTTTTGCAAGAAATGAAAAGAGAATATCAATGATTAATGCTACTGTGTTGTAACATACAAAGCATGAAAAGAAGGATCAATATGAGAAAACATAGTAAATACGTTATGCTCCTGTTCTATGAAATTTTATGGAATTTCTTCTTTCTTAGTGTCATCCTCATGTAAACTGGAATGACATATTTTGCTTACCTGTCAACTGTCAAGTACATTGATTAAATATTGACAAGCATATACTGTTTTGGTAGGCTGTTTGAATACATAAACAGCCTCATATGGCTAAATTTTGCCAGGGAGCAGCGCACATAGTGGCCTCCAGCTGCTTGTATAGGGAGCAGCAATAAGGTGTTGTGTCTCAAACACATCCTCAGAAAGCAATGCTTTCACCCACAGATCTGGGTACTATTACTAAGGCTTTAGGAAAGAGTTTGTGACTTAGACAAAGTGTCCTTAGACAACGCAGTGTGAGTTTCCTTGAAAGATGTGTTGGGTTACAACTGTAGTCATTCTCCCCTGAGAGGGGAATGAGACACTGTGTCTCTTTGCCATACATCCTGGGTGCCTAAAAGGTCTTGCTTCAGCCAATCAGAAGCTAATTACAGCGTCAGGAAGTGTATGGATGCAGCTCTGGCTCCAATGAAAGCTTTCCACATTCTTTGTCCATGTTGGAAGAAACCATAATTCCTGTCCCAAGGCCTGATGCTGAGAATGGCCTGTAATGAGTGTTGCAAATTCGAGGTTCAGCAGCATACTACAGGAAACAATAGCGAAGTACCGTTTTCTAAGTTCATGTGAGGTTTTCATTTAATGCAAATACAGTAATATCACATTTGCAAGAAACTATGTTCAGCAAGAGTTCAACGTTGTTGAACTTTACAAAATATGAAATGGAGAATCCTAAGAGTGTTGCCAGTAAAATTTGTGTAGTTGACCATGGCATGCGATAAAGAAATGAAAAGAGAAATGAATGAAGTTAATGAAGTTATTGTAACATAACAAGAACAATGTAAAAAAAAACTCATTTATGTAATGCAAAGAATGGGATATGAAATTACTATAAAATACATGTTTCACATGTGATTTCAGTTGTCAGAACATCGAGGCTGGTGAGAAATTGTGTGTTCAGGTAACGTTTTTATTGAACGCAATGTCAGAAACATAACTTTTGCAGGAAATATGAAACAGAGAATACTAAGAGTGTTGCCGGTAAAGTTTGTGTAGTACCATACACTGCAGTACGATAAAGGAATGAAGCATTCCGTTTTATGAACAAAAGGAATCATGTGAGACAAGGCATTTTGCGAGTAAATCTAATTGTTAGTTGAAAAATCTGGGGTTATGAAATTAATATGAACATACATAATTGTCAGCGTTGTTGAACAGTACAAAGCACATTTGCGGAAAAAAATGCAAGAGTTTTGAGATTAAACAAGTGAAAAAGAATAAAATGAACAAATATCTTCAAAACAAGAATGCTTCAAATGGAGTTTAGTTAACAGACAGTTGTAAGTCAGTTCTGAGTCTGTTGCGAGTCAGTTCTTCAGAACCAAGTTCTGGTTAAAGAGGGCTTTCCTGAGAAAGAGCCAAAAGTTCTATGAGCAGTTTAGTGTTTGGTTGATCAGTGTCTTGTGGCCTGAAGGGCCCCTGCTGACATAGGGAAACACCTATAACAGAGGTGTCCTTTATCCCTTAAGTTTTTATCTTTCATCTCTAATATATTCTGTCCCACAGTCATAGAAATTAGACCTTTTTACTCATCACACCACAACCTTTAAAATGATACTAAACATGACAATGGAACCTCAATGACGTATGTTGCACATATGTGTTCAGTGAGCTCTGTTGACCCTAAAAGGAGGAAGGAGAGTAAGAGGGAAGTGGGGTAGGCAGGGGTAAAACTGAGGTCATGCCCTGGGCATTAGCACCTCATCGGGGGAAGCATGAAACCACATCCTTGGGAACCAGCACCAGAGAACTTTTACTGTTTTATGATATGTTCCTGCAAATGAATCCAGTGTTTATCCCTAGACCAACTGCCTTTAGAGTAGAACCAAACAGTGATACCACATAAACTATAGCCAACTTTTGATAAGGTCAGACATATACTATTCTTCTAAAACTATAATCAACTCTTGAACTGGAGAAAATTATCAAATGGACTATTCAATAAATTAAAACTATGGAAATTGGACTAAATTATTATTTAGCTTATGTGAAGGATTTGTGAGATAACAGATAATTTGTAGAGCATTTTACTGCATTATCAACACAAAGAAGATAGTGATAATGAAATAAAATTCTTTAAGAAGACATATACACAAATAGCACACTTCAATTGAATCAATTGAAATCACTTACAAATCTGGTACAGAGTTTTTCCATGCTGCCCTGTAAGTTGTGTCTGGCAGTTGTCCTAACATCCTTATGTGGTGGCACTGCATTTGTATATTTCAGCCCAGAAAAACCCAATCCTAATGTAGCAGACTTTTCTCCTGGCAATTAGAGAAGCCCCCCTGCCATAAAGGTGAGGCCTTGGAATGCCTTCTGATGTGCTGGTCACTACACTTTAGACCTGAACATGTATCTGTAGTCTAATTTTGAACCAAACAGCAGCCTACTACATAAAACTATAGTGCACTCCTAAATTGATAGAAAACATATATTCCTTTCCTGCTACTTCTCACCTCTATTTAGCCCTAAACAACTCCAATGATAATGTTAAACAACAACAGCAACAACAACAACAATAATAATAATGTGAATCTGAACATTTCTAAGCAGTATTTATCTTCCAGTAACTACAATGTGAAATGAAGTCATTAGGTTTGTGAGATTATTCTGCTTTGAACATACTGTTTTTATGTCTCAGGACATATTTTTAACTCTAAGAAGCACAGAAGATATTTTAACTCTAGCCACTGACCATGTCAATATGCTTTGAAAATGCTTCCTGACCTAACAATATTTTTGAAGATTTCAATCTTGAGGGAGCTGTGTGTGTGTGAGAGTGTTTTTGTAATGGTTAGTTGTTGTGGACTGACTATATTAAGACAGGACCATAAAGATGCTAAACTATGATCTATACTGATAATGGAGATTTTGGAGATTTTATGCTATAAAGATTATGAAATAGATGTGTTGAAATTTGCAAGAAACTATGTGTTGAAATTTAGGTTTATCTACATCTCTAATTGCTCAGCTGAAAGTGACTCACAGGCTACACTACATATAGTGTTAAGATACTATGTTTGAAGGGCAGTCCCTTCAAATGGAAACAAAGCACTCCCAAAGATAAACAAAACACAGAGGAAAGTAATAAAGAAGGGTTCATTTGTTGATTTTGGCTTTGATTGTCATTTAAAAAATGGCCCATTTGTCTCAAATGAAATAGGAACTCAGAGAAAACAATGGAGAAATGTGTATTTACATTATCATTTAGCTGGTGCTGTTATTTCGTTTCGTTAACTATGATAAACACACAAATAAATAAAATCAAACAAATAAAACAATGACTTAAAATTGCTTTCCCACATGCCATGCATGCTTTCGCACATTTTGAAAAAACCCTAATCCTCTCCAAACAGCAGTCCACCATATAAATCTTTATTGAGCTCTTGAATTGAAACATAGTAAACATAATTTACCCATACACACATACCAATACCTTTAGTGAGCTCTGAATTAATAGCAAACATCTTTTGTTACCCATACAATGAAATACATGATGCTGACATTTCTAGACTTCTAGTGGTCTAAGCAAACATTCTAATATGAATGTATATATAGGCATTTTTCATCTAAAAAATATATCAAAACTACATGCTCTCTGTGTCAAACACCGAAAGATGAATTTATGCATTCATGACATTAACACATAAAGCAATGCCCTCCTGGGTGGCTGCTTTGCAGGTTTAGTATTAAAACATCTAGTTTAAAATGCAGCAAGTCAGAGTTCTTAAGAGAACAAACATGACCATATTAGTCTTACCACTAACTTTAGATTAACTTTTGACTATCTTTAATTTCCAATATATTGAAGTTAAGCATCATTAGAAGAAGAAACATGTTGTCTGTGTTTTCCACAAAATATTGAGAATTATAAAACACAACAAACGTGAGGTAGAACACAATGCAAGTCTTTATTTTTGGCAAGCTTGTTAGATAGGATACTTGCATGTAATACAAGCATTAAAATCCACAAACTTAACTTGATTTGATTCAAATGTAGTCAAATTATAATCAAACTGTAAACTGTGAGGCTTCATAATACCAATTGTTTGAAAGCCAGGAAAGTATCATTTATTTAATCATAATATAGAAAGGTACTAATATACTATGCAATTCACTGTATAAAACACTAAAAATATGAGTTTGGCTAGGACAACAAAATCAAAAATACAAAAATGTATAAATGTGTCGAAATTAAACTAATTAAACAAAACTTCTTATTAGCATTGTCTCTCTATGTGACCCCTAAAATTGTGTTAATTTTGTTCTAATTCTAGCTTAAAACAAATCTAAAAGAAAACAAATCAAGATGGAAAAGTGAAACATTTAAAATATGACTGTGTAAACAGTTTAAATGGCAAGATCTTTAGACATTCACTTTGGCAACTTAAAAACATTCTTGAATTGAAGTGGTTAAAAATGTCAGTTGTGACTGTAATTAAACATTCACATTCTGGTTTCCTCAGGTGGGCGACTCATGTAGTCTTGAATTGCCTGATGCAATGGGAGCCACTTTCCTATAGAAGATTTTATTGCACAAGTCCATCTAGGGAAACAGTAAAGAAATATAGGTAATGTTACATCCTACCTATTCCTTTACCCACGAATATTGCCATTAGAGTATTCTCTTAACCCTATTAAAAATATAGTTAAGTACCGTTTGTTCTCATTGGCATTTTCTGCACAGAGGTAGAATGCTTTGAACTCTTCAGATGGGGGTCTGAGCTCAATAGTTGATCTTTTGGATCCCAGTGGCTGATCTTTCACTGTATAACCATGCAAGTAGATTCCTCCTTTAATAAAACAAATAAAAGTTATTAGTTGACAAAGAAAACTGATATAGAACATATATAAAAAAGGTTAGAAGCTAATAGATTTATAAAGAACATTTAAACATTATTCTGACCAACTCACTTAGCATAGTTGTTTAGTTTAACATTTATAATTCCTCAGTGCTACAATCCTTTATTTTTGTTCTTTGCATTTTTGCAGTGACTGCGTTTGGAACAGTACAAAGTGTACTTCCAAACCATACAACAAAATAGTGTACAGCAAAAAAAGACTGTAAAAGACTGCTCAATGTGCAAAGTACACACACAAGAAAACATCGTAAAGCTGATATGAGCAGGATTCAATTCAATTCAGTTATATTTATATAGCACTTTTTACAATGTTACAATGTTTTAAAGCAGCTTTACACAAAATACTAAGATAAATTTAGAAATCAATAAACAAATTGGAAAAAATGAAAATTCAGACATTCTACACAATATATGGTTTTTCTGCAAATATTTTGGATAACAGTAATATAATAATAAACACTAAAAACAGACAAGACAACATTTTAGTATGTAAATCAATCAAGTTAAATATATACAAAAGCTATACAAAACTAAATATATACACTAGAAACTACACAAAATAAAAAAATTGCAGTTTTCATAATCATACTAAGTTTCGACAGTGGGTATATTGCATATAGTGGATGTATTGCACAAAGTTTATTATGAGTGTATTACTCAATGTAACATTAATGTAAACTGGCACCAGTGGATGGGGAAAAAAAGTGGACTTGGTCATCCGGGCTTGGTCTTGGGGGTTCATTATTGTTGTGTTGTTCTCCTCAGACTGGCTGAAGTAGGTATTAAGTGTATTGAGATGTTGTCATCATAGGATGAAAAGAAGGACCTATAGTCTGTGATGCCTTTCCACAAGCCCTTGGGGTCTTTTGCATCAGAGAAGTGAATTTTTATGGATTTTTTGTCCATAAGCACAATTTACGGCTCTCATGCTCAGGATCAAGGTAACATTTTTCACATTCTTACTTAAGCATGAATCCCATGAGTATCTTCTCCTATAGTGATGTGCTGATTGACTGTTAAAGCTTCTTAAATATTTCAGTCCATACATTCAAAGCAGACCTGGAGTGCTAATACCGCTCCATGTCCTTATCTGTTTTACAAATGGCTTGCCCCTAGTTAAAGTGTCAGAAAGTCTTTATCTCTCTGTATCTCATATATACAGTGTATCTTGTATATAAACGGGTTGGTGTGCAACACACTCAAATTCTTGAGAGTCGCAGATATGTCTGTGGTCCTGATGCCTCATTATAAAAGAAAATAATTTTCCCGCTGTGGATCACGGGACATTCAGTGGCGGTTTGCCTTGTTTTGTTCTTTGCCAAACTCCCCCTGGGCACTTTGGCAGGTCAGCAACAGCGACTTTCCATTTCTAGTTCTGGATGTGAATTACACATGTAAGAACTTGTATTGTAAGTAAAGTGACAGCAGTGCAAACATTGAATAGTGCAGATATTCAAAATAATAAAGATGCAATGGTAGTGATGTAATTTACAATGAGTTATATTGTGTTTAACAGCCTGATGGCATGGGGAAAAAAACTGTTGCAGATTCTGGTCGTGAGGGACCGAATGCTATGGTGATAGAGGAAAGAGAGACCCCGGTGATTTTTTTAGCTGTTCTCACTATCCGCTGCAGAGTCTTGCAGTCCAAGATGGTGCAATTCCCAAACGAGGCAGTGTTGCAGCTGCTCAGGATGCTCTCGATTGTCCCTCTCTAGAACACGGTGGGGATGGGGGGTGGGAGGTGGGCGGTGGGCGGTGAGAGGTGCTTTTCTCAGCCTTCTCAAAAAGTACAGGCGCCATCAGGTGAATGGCAAGAAACTTGGTGCTTTTTTACGATCTTCACAGGGGAGTCGCTGATGTTCAAGTGGTCTCTCTGTGCTCTTCTAAAGTCAACGACCATCTCTTTAGTTTTGTCTACATCAGAGACAGGTTGTTGGCTCTACACCAATCCGTTAGCTGTTTCACCTCCTCTCTGTATGCTGACTCATTGTTCTTGCTGATGAGACCCACCACGGTCATGTCATCGGCAAACTTGTGGTTCGAGCTGTGCATTGCTACACAGTCGTGAGTCAGCAGAGTGAACAGCAAACGGACTGAGCACACAGCCCTGAGGGGCCCAGTGCTCAGTGTGGTGGTGCTGGAGGTGCTGTTCCCAATCCAGACTGTCTGAGGTCTCCCACTCAGGAAGTCCAGGATTCAGTTGCAGAGGGAGGTGTTCAGGCCCAGCAGGTTCAGCTTTTCAGGTGCTGAGGTGTTGAATGCTGAACTGAAGTCTATGAACAGCATTCGAACATGTCTTTTTATTGTCCAGGTGGGTGAGGGCCAGATGGAGGGTGGTATTTATGGTGTCATCTGTTTAGCGGTTGGGGCAGTAAGCGAATTGCAGGGGGTCTAGTGAGGGGGGCAGCAGAGTCTTAATGTGCCTCAAGATGAGCCTCTCGAAGCACTTCATGATGACAGGTGTAAGTGCAATGGGGAAAGTTCGTAAACAGTTCTAACCCTAGCCCTAAAGTATTTTACTCTAATTACACTTCCTCTCACGCTATGGCATTATGTATATAACTTCAAAATTAAGGTTATTAGGGCCCAAGCACTGAAAGTGTAAAGGGACCTTGTGAGTCTCCACCTCAAATCCACCAACAAATCAAAGTTTCACTCACATCATGCTCATAACTTCTGATCCGTAAGCAATTCCAATGTCATTCCTACATGATTTTCCATCATGAACATTTTCCAACCGTTTTGAAGTATAATACAACTACTCAAGAACATTACGCCTAAGAGCTGTTAAGAGATTGGTCAAAATTACATTTTCTAGTAATTTAACAGGCTACAAATGCTACTTCAGTTTCAATAATACAGTACTTGAATTATTAAAAAACAGAATATATATATAGTAATTAATTACTGAAGTACTTTACATCTCTGTGAATGGATAATATGCGTATCAAATTATCAGCATCATAATTGCATAGTAACAGTTTCATTAACGTGTGCTTACTTTGTTGTAACATACCTATAGCATACGTTGATCGAATGCTCACATAGAAATACAGGCATGCATCTTTTAGCACACAGTAGCGCTGCACCCACGAGTCTTTGTTCCTGTCCAGCTGGTGAAGTAATCCAAGGCATTCTGGGTTCTTGACTGCCAGAGGGGGCAGACTAGAGTTGTGTCGAGTCACATCCACCCACACATGATTCTGCTTCAACAATTAATGTTACTGTCATGACTGTTAGTACAACAACTTTACTGAAGTATCAGTTACACTTTATTTTATGGTGTCCTTGTTACAGTGTAATTTTATATTTAAGTATGTAGTAATAATTAACAACGTTTTCACTATAGGGTTAAGATTAGGATTAGGGTTTTTGTTCGTTGCATGTAATTAGTTAACTGTTATAGTAAGCATGTACAGTAAGCATGTAATGTATAACAAAGATATTGTTAAATAAAGTGTTACCAAAGTATCTTTCTAAAGAAGCCAGTTGTGGCTGCTTTGTTTTTGCATCACAAAATTTTGCCAGATCGTTTTATTTAATTTGAGTTTTTGATATCTGCAGCTTTGTCATAAATATTACTGGGTGGCACAGGATCTCATCAAGCATAGAAAATACTAAATGCACTTTCATAGATTCAGTACCTAGATACGTGTTATGATGCACAGCAAATAATAAGTATGTAAGGAGTAATAGCTGATTACCTGAGTAATGGGATGAACAGCTGTACTCATAGCCTCCAACCACCTATAAACAGACATGTGAAAACTATTACTTTTGTGTAGGTTATTTGTTATTTAGCAAATGTTTTTTGTATGTCTGCTACAAATAACAGCAGTGACAGTCCCTCTGGACCAAGATGTATTACTCAAGGACTGACTATATAGCAAGGACAAATAGCATTTGAAAACACCTTTCAATGAATGGGTCTGCGCATCTCATTTTTGGGAAGCTTATTTTTTTGGAGATTTGTGGACACAAAAATTGTAAAAAAAAAAAAAAAGGTGTTAGTTTAAAGAATGCGTTTAATGTGGGTTGTAGATGTAAAATACTATTGCGAGATCTCGCAAAACTTTTTGTTTAGATATACTGTAACTATAGGTGCTCCCCGGCTCCGCCGCAACGTCGGCTGCTTTTAGACTGCTTTTTTGTCTTGAGTTGCTGCTGCGTGCAACGTTAATGAGCTGGCAGGAAGCCCATAGGTTGTTTTAGACATTTTAAAAGTTATTTTTTGAAGTTACTTTGGTTGCGGCGGCATCTGTCTATGTAGTGTTTGCTTAATATACTTAGTTTACATATACTTGGTTCAGCTCAGTTAAACAACAGCTTCAGTGGTGTAGGTGGTTAAGCCTATGTCTCCGTCTTTATTCACGCGGTTTCATCGAGTTCGAATCTGCCTTCTATTTAATATTTTGAATTATCATTTGCACGTATTATGTTATTATTGTATACTGTTTTATAATGTAGTACAATACTGAGGTCCAGATAACTGCTAGTAAAAATACTTTTTTGTTGCTATTTACACTCAGTGTTAATTGAAGGTAGATGCTATTTAGACTGTTAAAATAGCAATATTCTGCTGTTTATACTACTTATTGCAAATAGTGGCAATTATCTGATATGTTTCTTCATGATAGCATCATGCTAACATCATGCTAAGTCATTCTAGCATTATTCTAGAATCATGCATCATGCTAAATCATGCTAACTCATGCTAACATGCTAAGTCATGCTGGCATCAGTTATGCTAAGTCATGCTAAATAATGCCAGCATCATGCTAAATCATACTAGCATCACCCTAAAACATGTTAGCATCATGCTAATTGATGCTAAAACCAATTATATTGTTAAACTTTTAAGCTTTAAAAACTACTTCAATCTTAATTTAAAAAAAAATCTTTATACTATTTTACCTTTTAAACTACACTTTTCCAAACCAACATAAAGTTTGTTCACAAACTTTACTCCTCTAGTCAACAATTACAATCACTCCTGCATTACTGATGATGTGATTCATCAACGCTTTGTTGATGGAGTCATGTTTCATGCTTTTGTTTTTGGAGATGAAGTCATAGGCTTTATTCTTTTATCGTAACAGTTTTAAGTCGCATAGGATATTATTTTCTTGTACAGTTTTTTGTAAATTTTAAATCAAATTAAATATAAAAAAACAAAAAGACACTCATTTGTTCTTTCCTTGGCCATTAGGTGGAAAGGCCACTAAATGAATCAGTAAGCAAACATGGTCATATGTAGGTAACTAAGATTATCTAAATCTAACCCAAATATTGTACAATAGCTTGTTTTCAAATGCACTATATTTTGTCACCTTTTCATTTCCTGATTTGATGTAGCACAGAAATAGTAAACTCGGTTCCTAGAAACAGGACAGCATTTGAACACAAATGGTTTTCCCAAACTGGTGTCAACCTCCACCATTGCGCCTTCAAGACTCACTGCAGACAGAGCTTGACACTTCCCCTCATCCTGTCAATAAAAAGTAAAAAAAAAAACTTTAGATTTTGTCATCCTGAAAAACCTGAATAAGAAATCTGTCATAATAAAACTGAAAAATTGACTCACATGCTTGTTTTTGTAGTAATAGAGGCAGCAGTCATGTCTGAGCACAAACCACCGCTTTCTCCAGCCCTTTAGCAAACTGGATTGCGTTCGTTTATGCAAGTAACCCCTACATGCTGGTCGTGGAGTGTTAGGCATTTGGCCAATATCAGACCCAATGGTCAGGGTTAAAAGGTCTGGGCCTTTATTAATCAAACCGCATAAAACTATTAGACAACAAATATCACAAAATATACAATCTGACTCTTCATTAAACTTTTTATATTTTATATTACACATGCGCATAGCAGACACTTTTAAGGACGTGTCAAAACTATGACCTTGCTTTACTAGTTCTATGCTCTATAAGCTACATTAATTTGTGCTTGTGCATGGGTCCAAAATAACCAATGCATTACTAGTTAAATAATTAGGGATGTGCAACTTGGTATTATGTAAAAGGTTATGAGAACACAGCTGTGTTTGAGTGTCTGCTTTACCTTGCCGTGCAAGGTCAGCTGCTTCTGAGTGTGGTATACTAGTAACATCAGTTCCATTTACTGCCAACACATAATCTCCAACTTGCAGCCCTGCCTCCTCTGCTGCTCCATCTGAAAAATATGTTCAATGGAAAATTATTACTAATAATAATAGATAATACCAACCAGTTACACTGATGCATAGTTACTGACTGATGTTTTAGATAGAATTATTAAACTTTTATGACAAATATATATATTAAGTTTTTTAATTACTGTATCTGCAGCAATAATACATTTTAAACTGTAGGCTCTATTCTTGTACCTGTAATGGTCACAGGACCATTTTCATCCACTTTTGCTAAATCAACACACTATTTTTTGTGCCAAGGTAACAGGCAGCTGGGCATGGGTAAGAGTGTATATTGTCACAAAAATTTTCATTAATTTCATTAATTATGTGGCACAACACATCATTTAATATTTTTTTATGAGAAATAAGTCATAGACAGCTGAGAACCACACCTATTTGTTGCAAAATCCAAACCCAAAAGTGTGTTTGCACTTTAAAGATTCCACCAGCATAGGATGTCAAAGTGCATGTTCTAAATCTGGGATGGTTAAGGATATACACAAATAACAATTTGAATGATTGCATGATTTCGCCAACCCACTAATGACTAGGCTAACACAAGGCTTTGCTTTGCACAAAAAGTTTCCCTGTCCAGCATTATCTGCAACATAAGGTCACAAGAAACAAAAAATTGTTCTACAAAAATAGTCTAGGAATAGGGAAGTTGTTATGTAATGTAGAAACTTCTCTGAAGTCTGAAGTTGCATATTTGTTGGAATAAGTAGTATGCTCTGTTAATCTTGATCACTTACTTGTATCCACTTCTGTGACCACAATGGGTTTGGAGTACTGTATTCTGAAGCCCCATGGATACTCGCCAATGCCTTTTCTTATTTTTACTGTCCGTTCACGAACTAAAATATAATACAATCTATAACCATTGTAAATTATATCCTTTAATAATTACAAAAGTACTTTTAGAATGCTTTAAACCCACTTGCTGGTCGAGTGCGTTGGAGACTACGTGGACTTTCATTCTGGCTTACATCATCTCCACGGTATATCCATGGTGCAGTGTGAAATGTCTCTGTGTAAAATCCTCTGTCCTCAATATCTCGAATTGACATGTCCACTGAAGTGTCCTCAGAGTTCAATGTGTCTGAATAACAAAAATAGATTAACTTTAACTAAATGGAAGAGAAACACTAATAAATATTTACTAAAAAATAGTTTACTGGAAATGCAGTTACTGTGGCAAATTTGCCATTTCTAATAATCAAAACGAGAGCTAAACTAGAATTACATACTTTAACTGAGGCAAGAACCACGTAACAATAATCACATTATTATTATACTGATCATATGACCACACAATAACCTTCTTTGGAAATTAATCAGTCAATTCAAACATGACAAATATAATAAAAATATCTGATACGTGATCATCACCTGATTCCTCTGTGATGTTGCTAGTCATGGAGCTTCCTCCTGCAGAAGTCCGCTGTTTGCTCTCCTTGAACAGCTTACGTCTCCTTGCCCAGTGGTCTAAACTGTCCTCTGAATCTTTATAAATGGAGTCTGCTGGAAGTCTGAGGTGCTCTTTGACCTCTAGTGGATCTATAAATAATTAAATAATAAAATAACCAAAAACGAATTTGCCTAAGTACCAGCTAGATCCAACAAAACACAGATACAATGTTTTACAACAGTGGTATAAAAACTGTTTTTGCTTAATGACCTGACATGGACCATCAAGTGGAGACCTAAAATAGTGTTAAATTGTATGTATGTATATTATATTTATGCATACATACAATTTTATGTATAATGAATTAAAATTTTGTTAAACAAAACAGTCTATAAAACCAAATGTTAAAATTCATCATCATAAAATCATCCAAACTCACAGACCAAACATGGAAAACATGACATAAATAATGAATAAAAAAATAACCATTTGGGTTATTTGGTTCTTAAAATTAGCTGGTTTCAAGTTCACAGCAAGTGTTTAGATACACAGGCTTTGATATCAACAATAAAAATCTATGAAAACCTTTTGATAAGAATATAAATGTTATCATAAATACTATAAGAATTTACATATTTGAATGCTTACTTTTTGAGTCTCTCTGCCATTCAATATCAGATTTGTCACATTTGTCTTTATTTTGTTTATTAGGTTTGGGTGTCCAAAAGATGTCTGTGCTTGTTTTATTCAAAGTTTTATTTGTTTGGTTGGAATCCTTGTCTGTTAACATGTTTGTCGTTTTCTTATTGTTTTCCTTTGTTAACTGTATTGTTAAGGGTTCTTCAGGATGCTGAGTAGAAATGTCCACCTGTAATGTTGACTCAGTGTTTTCTTCTGAAAGAAAATGTGCAGAGCTTGTGTGCTTCTGTGCTTGTAAGAAGCCCTGTATCTTTTCATCAGCTTCTCTGACACTTTTCAAATCGATCTCCCGCATTGGAAGTCCAGCAGGCAACCTGTTTGCTGTACTCAAAGCATCTATTTGATGCTCTTGTAAAATGTCTTCACCAGTTGATATGATACAATTTTCATGATGAAATCTCTGCTTGTATTCCCCAGTAATTATTTTCATTATTGAACCTGTTTGTTTCTTTGGTGCTTTAGCCTCATTGTCCTTCCATGTGTTATGTTTGAGTTTGTGGGACAGTACTTTATTAATGTGTTCTTCAGAGTTGCCTGATGAGGGTGGAATGACATGGATAGTAAGTTGGCTGTTTGTGGTGTCATCTTTAGAATTTGGCTCATCCTGCTTCACCATCTCTTTGTCAAAGCTATTTTCAGCCACCCCATTTTGCTCAAAGGGGTCTGCAGACTTGTTGTCTTGATCTGCCCCATACATAAATATTGCAGCATCTGGAATCATTAAATCTTGATGTGTTTGCTCATGAAATTGTTTGTCCCTAAACAAGACTTCACCTGAACTCTTATCTGACCTGGGTAAATAAAAAGGATTTTTAAATGCGCTGTGAGCCTTACATTCAGGAACAAAAAAGTTCAGACCATTTGTTGAGCTTGGAATATAGCTGCTCCTGGAACATTGGCAGGTCTCAAACCTAAATGGTCTTTTGTCTTCCATATAGAATCTACCCATTCTTTCTGCCTGAGAAGACAGAGACTGCATGAATAATGAAGAAACAGTATCAGAGGAAAATAATTCTCCGTATGAGGGAATGTTTTCTCGGCCCTGACTCAAATAATATGCCACTCCAGGGAAAGTATTTCGTCTTTTGGATGGTATATCCATGTAGCCTAAATTATGAGCTTTGATTTCTAGGATGCCATTGCTGTTACTGCGTAAGTGTGTGTTCCTTTCATAATTGTGGCTGAAGTATTTAGTAAAAGAGGATCTCGTTGTTGAAACTCTTGGATTAATGAATACATGTTTCCTAGATTTTGTCAAAGTGCACTTAGACTCATTATGATCAATTAAGTTTCCACTAGGACTGATCCAACACAACGCAACATCTTCTGCAAGGTCATCCAACATACTACTCTTCTTATCAACAAATTCATCAGGGTGAGAAATGTCCCATAATGCCTCATCACTGAGACTGGAAGGCAGAGACAGCTGTTTTTGAGATTGGAGGGAATTGGAGGGTGATGAACAGCAAGATGATCCATCAACCAGTGTAAAATCAGTGTCTGTCTCATCATCTGTGTTTCCTAAACAAAAGTTATTTTTACAACAACTTTTATGACAGTCTGCATGTTCAGCAGAAGAATCCCATGACGTTTGTCTTTTGGTAGCATCTTTTAACTCGGCACTCTGCTCTGTGATGCTCATCTTATAGCAAATATTCTGATAATCTGTTCCATGTTGCTTCCATGAGTACATTTGGGTATTTTTGTGGTTTTGATGCATCTCATTTTGACTTTTAAAATGAATATCTCCTCCTTTCTCTTTGTTTTGAAACATAACTGTTGTCTTGATATCTGAATTGTCTGATGTCACTTCTTCACTGATCTCAACTTTCATGCAATTAAACTCACTGGTCATTATTGTTATCACACAACTAATATTTCCTCTTATAGTCTCACAGCATTGTTCAAGTACAACTCTGGGGGACAGTCCAAAATCATCCACTGTCACAGAATGAATAATTTTTAACCCTGAATCTCTGCCTGCTTGTTCTGAGATGCTGGCTTTCTTCTTTTTGTCTTTGGAAAGATCTTCATTACTCCCCTGTCTGCTTTTTTTCTCTCTGGTTAAAGATTCAGTCTCTTTCTCATCTTTACACTCTGACAGAAAGTTCTCTTTACAGAGAGAGTCCATTTCTCCCTTTTCTGCAGTTTCCTCCCCATAAGCCACAGTGTCCACCAAAGTCTTAGTGCGCTTTTGAACATTATATGGAGAGATGTTTTCTGTACAGAAAGAAAACAAAACAGATAAAAAAAAATTTATTTAAAGAAATTATAGCTTTACATACATCTAAACATTTTTGTATTTTGTATTTAATCAATTTAAATATAATCTAAATATACTATAATGGTTCTTTGGCTAGTTCATAACTAAAAATGTAAAACAAAATGTGGCAGTGGCAGTACATGGTGACTGTACCTTTTAAGGTACACTAAAGTTTCATAAAATAATTGCACATTTGTTGCGTCACCCTTTAGCAAATTTTTTTTAAACTATTTTAAGTGTGAAATCCCTTTATATGTGTTTACTTTCAAAAGAGACCAGGAACAGGCATCCATCCAAGGCCCCTAGCAAGTGAGGTGGAGGGTGGGCCAAATCATACATATGAGATTCACATATTGTAAAGTAACAATAATTGTAATTTGTTTTTATTTTTTGTACATAGCAGTGGTGCTTTTAATAACAGTCTTAGTAATGACTATAACCCCTGTTCTCCTAAGGAGGAAACAAGATGCTGTGCAAATGACAATAATAAGGGTTTGCCCTTGATAGCCCTGTCACCAGATTTGCCCTTGGTAGCCAGATTTTAGAAAATGGTGAATGAAAATTGGGAAATGGAATTTGCATGCCAATCTCCGCCCGAAAATCTGGATATTAGAAAAGCCAGCTGAGACATTCCCTTTCTGCTAGTTGTGTCAATTCAACGTTGTGTCAATGATGGCATTGGGGGTCCCTATAAGAAACTGTCACCTAAATATATAGAAAGGCTCTGATGCCGCTTGCCCATTGCACACAACGCCCCAGCCCATGTTAAAAGACATCATGTCTTGATACCCGATCCTAGAAAACTAACTGTGTCTAAGAATAAAAATGTTTATATAAATTTTTATATTATGGCCTTTGCAAAGATAGAGATTTAAGATGTTGATGCTCAAACAGATCATGTACCAAATTCAGCCTGGGGATTGGTTTGTTATGAAAGAGCTAAAGTATGCATATTTTCACATTGAAGTATTGCCAGAACACAGGAAGTTTCAATATTGAGTGAGTGGATGCAGCCTTGGCTCCTTTAATACTCCAGAGCATCCACATTTTAAAATACATAGATGACTAGCTAGTCATGGCAAGCTCTCAAGAACTAGCAGCAAGATATTGAGATGTCTTGTTGGGTGCTTATGTGTTAGGTGCTTAGGGCTGAGACTCAACCCCAAGACAAGCCTGCTTTAACCAGTACAGAAAACTACTTTTCTGGGGAAATTTGGGACTCGATCTGAGCACAATTGTCACAAATGTACATCCCAGGGCATTTGAGGGATCAGATATCCTGTCAAGACAGGTGCTAAGGCCTGGGGAGTGGAGGCTCTATCTACAGGTGATGGAGTCCATTTGGAAGAGGGGCAGTGGGGCAGATCAGAAGTGGATTTGTTTGCCTCTAAGGAGTCGACCCACTATTCCCGCTGGTTCAGCCTAACTCACCCAGCGCCACTGGAGATGGATGCCATGGTAGTGGGGCAGTTGTGGCCTACTGGTTATTGAGTCGGGCTTGTAATCAGTAGGTTGCCGGTTCAGTGCTGGCAGGTAGCAACTGAAGTGCCCTTGAGCAAGTCACCTAACCCCTAATTGCTCCCTGTGTGTTCACGACTTGCAGTGTGTGTTTACTCCTCACTAGGGATGGGTTAAATGCAGAGGTCACATTTCGGTTATGGGTAACCATAACTGACAAAAACATGTCACTTTCACTTTCTTTACAGATGTGGCAGAGGCCTTTCTCCTTTCACCCGATAACCTTGTTCCCAGTAGTCCAAGCAAGGGTTCAACAGGATTGAGGTTGTCTACTCCTGGTAACACCATTCTGGCTCCCAGGCTAGGGCTCTCCTGTCTCAACCGATTGACTGGAGGGGGAGGAGCTGATCCAGACCGCCATGACCAATTGGACGGACACTCTTCAGTTAGCCCTTCAGTGAAGACATGCCTGCCCTCATGATCTCATCCACTAGAAGAATGTTACTGGCAATGACAGTGCATGAGTGAAGCAGCTGTTTCTTCACACTGTAGTTATCCCACACACCAGCTTCTCCTGCAACCATCGGCTCTCCTGTACTCAGGTCGACTCCCACCAGCTGTCCTGACTCTTTATATTCACCCTGTTGCCATGAGTCTCTGGAGCCTCTATTGGGAGACATCCTTTGGTGTGTTGTTTTTAGTATGATGCTAGAAAACTCAAGCCCTTCTATTGCACACGGGTGCCTTTTTATGACCTTACTGTAGTTTTAAGGGGCTTATCAAGGGCTTTATTTGAGCCTCTTGTTTTTATGAGTCACAGGAACAATGCTTTAATTATTGTGTCTAGTTAGAGCTTTGAGGATCTATGTCCAATGCTCAAGCCAGTGGTGTAAGATCTTTCTGCTAGTCTGTTTTGATGGTCCCAACCAGGGTAAAGCAGTTTAACTTTGATTTTAACATATGTAAAGACAATTATGTAAATTTTAGTGATTGTCTTCCCTTGGCACTAAGTACATTTTAACTTCCTTTCAGGAGACTGTTCTTAAAAGTCATTAGATTAGAACTAGGATTCCATTCCATTTAATGTAGGTTTAAAAGAGCCAGGTTTCTGCTATTGCTCAAGTGTAATGGGAGGTCCTACTAAATACTCCCCACCATTTTTCCAGTGTTAACTAGTATATACTTATGCACTCTATCTATTACATTTCAAACTTTGGCTATATACACGGAATGGTCTAGTTTTGTGGCCACTGTAAAGTGTATTACGATTTATACCATGTCACAGCTCGCCACCTTAAAATTATAAGGTTCTATCTGACATTTTTGTCAAAATTGAGTTATGGACTTATTCTTACTCTAATATAACTTATTGACACTATTAAAGGTGTTTTATTCCTAAAAAAAATGCATTTTGGGTGTTTAATTTGAAAAACAAAAAAGTTCAGTTTTGGTATTTACAATGAAATGCAAAAACTTTAAACCTCATTATCTCAGAACTGGTCAAAACACATAAAGAACCTTATAATTCTATGGTAGAGAGCTGTAATTCAGTATTGTGAAATATGCAGTGTTTGTAATGGTATTGTTTTATTTTGTAGAAATAACTTTATGGTGCATGTTATTTTTTTATTAACTGACATTTCTAAGCACTTTTATAATAACAACAACAGACATCCAAAGGTCTTATACTCATAAAAATAAACATTTCCTTAATCCTGCACCTGTCTGTGCTTGTGTCTTGGCTGTAAGCAGCAGGCATGGGCTAAGTGTGACTCAGACAGTGCTTAGAAAATTATCCTCTACGCATGGCACAGAAGCCACACATAGGTCAACACTCACGTTTACTGCTACTGGAGCTTTTCCTCCTGCGGCTGTTTTTTCTCTTTCTCCTACTCATTCTGATGTGTGATGTGACATCTAGAATCCTTTCAATCCTACAGCAAATAAACACATCATCATTGCAATACAAAAAGTAAATGTCTTCCATCTTATAATAATAAGCATATGCTCTTTTAGATATAATGCATCTTGATATAATATATATATATATATATATATATATATAATATTGATATAGATATAATGTACTTGTTCATTTGACCAAAGCATTATATAATTTATTAATAATTTATTAAGACTCTGTATTGAATCTAAAGATTTCATTACACTGAAAAAAGCAAGTAATGAGAGTGAAGTTGCAATGCTTAACTCATTATCGACAGCTTTACAGAAAGACATACTGTTATGTCTATAATGCCCTAAATACAACATAAGAAAATTAGAATATTGGCCCTTAGCATAGCCTGAAATTCCTAAACAAACCCTGTTTCCATGTTGGGAGTGGAACAATTTACATCAATTTAATAAACAGAAATTATATAAATGTTCTTAGGTAAAGGTATGACTAACAGTAAACTCTGTTACTTTCTAAATTTACTTTAATGAGTATACTTTGTGTTTGATTATTTATTGTATTAGTTTGTACAACACTATAATTTATCCCAAATTTATGTGTATGCCTTTTTTCTCTCAGCATTAATTACCAAGGTCCTAAGTTTGTCATGATAAGCAACTGAAAGGAATATGTTTAAACTAAGGAGTATCTATACAAATGTACATTCTTACCTTATAGCAGCCTGTGAATGTGATTTCCCTGGAGAAGTAATTATGGGAAGGTGGAATGTACCTTATATCAGTGCACTGCTCCACTTCTTATTGTTCTATTCCTGAGATAAAGCCCAGAAGGAGCTTAATACTGTAAACTAATCCTATTAAGGTCCTGTGATGTCAGGCCGAACAATGTTGTCAGTGCCTGAAACATCCATTATATGAAGTATGCAGCAGCTTTGTATGTTAATATATATGATTTTTTAAACTTTGTCAATTGTAATTAAACATATATGGGAGGCACACAGTGAAGTAGTTAGCTATCTCAGTAAAAGCATCTGCCAAATGAATAAATGTAAATGTAAAATGTTTATGGGACAGGGGTATAAGGGTTTTGCAATAATACCATAAAATACTGAAGCATTACACAATTAAAAAGAATGGGAAACAAAGAGAGATAGCGTGAACCACTCATTCAGATTGAGAGAGAGCGAGTGAGAGTGTATCGGCCACACAGAAAAGACGAGTGAATTTCCTCAGGTGTATCATACCCTTCCCTCATAATGAGGTTGAGTTATCAATTGCGGCATCAGAGGATGTGCTAACCCCATCTGACAGAAATGACTCTGCTGCACTTATGCCCACAGAGAGCTGGAAGGTATTACGCTAATAGCTTGAGCCTTGGTCACATCTGTACCATGGAATCTAGCCCCAATGGAGTTGGATGAATGAGGCTAAATCAAAGGTAAACAGATCATAGAATGAATGAGGTGAACAGATACTCTTCCATCATGGTCTCTGCCCAAAGAAGGATCTGCGCTAGTCTAAACACTAGTGAGAACTGCACGCCAACCTGTAAGAGAAGCAACAGCATTGCGCTCCTAGAGTGAGACTTAAGGTGAGAAACCACAGTCTGATCCACACAGAAAGGGTTTGAAACCCTCTGCTCATAACCCTTGCCATCCTAACTGAACACTGCTTACAGCGGCAAGGATGACTTCACACATGGAGACAATTGCGTCAGCATCATAGTGGAATCCCACTAGAAAAGTAGTTGTCTGAACTGGAGAAAACATGCTTGTCTTGGGGTTGAGAAACTAATATGAGCTAACATAAATAACCCTTTTAACCCATTGGGCAGATTATGATCTTGTGCCCCCCTGAGCCCAGATATATAAACAGCCTTTTGTGTATAACCCTGTTCATTCATACTCCAAAGTAAAAACATTTGATTAGTAGCCTAACCATTGACTAAAGAACATGAACGAAGACAGATTCATTATTTAAACATAAGTGCAAAATATGCACCATTTACTTTAAGTACAGTTTTAGAACCTTTACAGTGCAATTGTGATGTCTAGATAATACTGTAAAGTTATTTGTTCAAAACAACTAAAAGTTTTTTAAATGGTAAGAAATACACACAGAATAGAAAACTTTTTTTTGTTGAATATTGAATATAATCTCTCTGCCTCAAGTGACATACCAGCAAAACTCCACCTTTAGTAATTAGATGCTGTGCATTGGAAGGTACTACAGCAGTCGGAATGGGAAAATGTAATTCTATAGATTTTTGGTGAATATTATTTATGAATAATCCACTCCCATGACTGTATAAAGAGACATATTAGGAAAACCTCAGCTGTAGTAAGTAATGGTTTGGAATGGGGAGTAGGCTAGAACTGCAAACAGAATGGATAAATATCGTTTAGTTGATTTTCATAGAATAAAATCGCACTTTAAATCTTTCATTTGTTGACGCTCCCTTACACAGAAGGTACGGCAAGTATAAGGGCGACCTGCTCTAAATCGTTTTTTGTACGGAAATCGATAACGACAAGAAATGTATTGTTTTTTGTTTGAAACATGACAATGGTGTGAACTGTATGTAACCCTGATCTCCTGATCTTTAAGTAACCTGACCTGTTACTTAACTGAAGTTTGCTGTGAAATCCGAATGCGGGGAAATTTGAGATCGAATATCCAGCGTATATCAAGCCTGAATCCTCCTGCCAACTATACTGCGTTTGGTTCGTCCTTTAACTTATGGTGACAGTATGGGGAACACGTTAGATGGCACTGCTGGATCTGAATCAATCTGTTTTGCCAAGATTCAAGGCCCGCCCCCACCCTATTTCTGATCAGTGTTAGTGTGGTTGAAATGAAAGCTGGGCCCGTTAGATGTGGAGAAATGTCTGGTAATGGGGGGTAGATACATTATGTCAGTTTAAATCTAGATTTATGACTCACTTCTTTAATCTAGCCTACACATAGTTATATGGTGTCTATAACTCAAATCCCTTAAGGGATTGTTAGGCTGCATTAATTAGGCAAACCGGAACTGGGAAAACTTCTCATTAGAACAGATGTGCTAGCTCTTACTAAGTCTGCCTGTCTTTCATTTCTTCAAGGTCCTGTAGTCAGCTTTGTCGGGGATAATCTTCCTATTAACATACTTATCAACCCCTAAACTAGCTTAATTCTATATTTGTTCCCTGTTCTGTCATAGCAATGAGATGTTATAGCTGCAATTAGTAACATTTGCTTCTGCCGCCACCTCTGTTTGTAACATTCCTCAGTGTTTGACATTTTCACAAAATCAGACCCAACAGTTTTAAATCAATATAATTATAAACCACTAGAAACCAGCACTCCGTTTATATCCAGGAATGTTACAAATTGCAGCTTAATGTGCCAGAGAAGAACTGGCCCTCCTGGCTGAGCCTGGTTTCTCCAAAGTTTTTTCTTCATTTATACATCATTGGAGTTTTTGTTCCTTGCCACTTTCGGCCTGTTGGCTTGCTTACTTGGAGACTGCTGACATTTAACTTAGCTTAGGGTTCTGTAAATTGTTATTATTGATACTAAAATATAACAATAAAATAATAGTCCTATAGCCTCTATTGTATTTCATGGTCAATATAAATCCTTTATATTCTTGTCTAATAAGAATTGCACTTAATATTTGCAATAATATCTTGTATTGTGTTGAACTTGTCTGATAATTTTTTCTCATTTATTTTTTTTCTTTTTAAATAAATCTCAGTATTATGTTTAAAGCTGCTTTAAAGCCTTGTGTAACATTGTAAAAAGCGCCATATAAATAAAATTGTATTGAATTAAATCTACACTTTTATCTTCAAAGAACAGTTAGCAATCATGCTTATCGATGCACAGACCTTTAGGTACTCCAAAGAAGTGTGCTACATAAAATTACCTAAAATCTCTTATACTGACATAGATGGAATGTTCTGATGGGCCAAGAGGCTGATGTTTGTGATTAAATTTTAATTCAGAACTCAAACTTAGACCTCCGAGAAGCCCATTACATTAATTTAAAATTTTAAAACACCTTGCACATACCATGTTTTTTTTAATATCTCAGTATTATGTTTAAAGCTGTTTTGAAGCAATGTAACATTGTAAAAAAAATTATTAAATCTGAACCTCCATAAAACTCATTATCTGACTGGATAGTATTTTGTTTACCTATAAATATTATAATTCCACAGAGAAACAGATTTTCCTGGCAGATTCTGGTTGCTCTCCGGGCTTCTTCTCTCCACCAAGTAAAGATCTTATATAGTTTTTTTCCCCCCACCGTCATCAAAATGTAATAATTAGTATAAAGTAAACTTTATACTAAAGTAATCCAAAGCAAATTTTATCAGGCTGACAAAATTTCTGCTGTCTTTATTGTTTAACGAGCCAGTTGTGTTTTATAGCCATCAGATGGTGCTGGTAAACCACTTTTAAAATATGCCTGCAGCCGTAAGTAAAAAAAAGATCTGCTAAACAGCCCTTGATTCAAACTTGTTAAATCTTAGCATGTACCATTTTAAACAATTAACTTACAACATTGTAATTGTCCCCATCCCCTTTTTGAAAACTTTGGCCTTGCACACTTCGCTACCTTAAAAATTATAAGGTTCTATCTGCGTTTTGACCTGTTTTGAGATATTGAGGTTTAAAGTTTTTGCATTGTAAATACCAATACTGATAAGTGGAACAAATTACTTTAAAGCATCAGAGTAACAGACACCCCAGATGTATGAAATATTAAAATTCWAMMTATTAAAATTAAARTTTAGAAATTATTAATTTTGGAACAKGTCAATTGCAGATTTCTATCTGCAATTGACCTGTAACTCTAAGAACCTCAAATAGCCTTGGAATTACAAGGTTCTATCCAAGGGCGTAGGTTTGGTCTCAGCTTTGGTGGGGACTTTTTCATTCACCAGCCAATTTGGCTACTAAATTTTGAAGTTACCGGCCATTCAGAACTTCTACTAGCCAGAAATGAGTGAAAGAAAGAAAATAACCAGATATGTCACATCTTTATTTTGTCAACATTTATTATATATTTTATTAATATGTATTGTAAAATCCGAATTTCATATTATTCAAACAAAATTCTGTCTTCCTGCAATCTCTTCTCTTGCTCTTTCATCTTTTCACCAAAAATGACTTTAGGTAAGCAAATCAACACAGACATTATCTGATTTGTCGAGTCATAGACGAGCCATCCGCGCCCAGTTTGCCATTTAAAACTTCTGCTTCTCTTCTTTTCATTTGCTGTTTGTGGTGTCTTTTCTTTTTACGCTGGGGTTTGTAACCTCAGGTAAATATCGCCACATTATTATGTTTAATCTTAGCTCTAACGTTGAGTCTAGTGCGCTGTTTTTTGTTGTTGTTGCGTAGTGACGAATGTGTTCATGTAAGCCAGATATGCGCAGATGCTTTGCATTAGGGCCATGACTCACGATTTGAGCATTTGCGTCAAAACTGCGGAGATCTGGCTTAGATGAGCTTTACTATGAAATTAACGAGTAAACATAATTTAGAAAAAGTAACCCACCAAAGTGGCTAGTGGTTTGATAACGTGTTAATTTCAAACCCTGTTCGTAACGTAGCATTCTGTCATGATACCGCGACTTCTATGCGCCTATCCGTGCTGCACACATTAGTTAATACTAATTCTTCACAGTAGAATCTGCATTTGAAAGCCTGCTCACTACCACTACTAGTTTGTGTGGCTAGTTATTTTGCCTACTAACACTCTGCTTTATATAAAAAAAGCGTATGTCGCAGCATTTCTTCTTGGGTGGCATAGCTGATGTGCAAAGCACAAAAAGGGGCAAACATGTACATGCTGAAGGGCAAAGGGAATATTAAAATGTTTTACTCTAGCTTTTTATGGGGTATGTATTAGGAGACAGCCCTGATACCTTACTGTTGTCGCCGACACACCCGCTCGCTTGTCTGTCGTGCTTTGACACTCTCCCGTGCGTGTAGCGTGTCAGATAACCCCGCCCCCCTCAAGCCAATCAAATAACCGCGTTTCTTGTACCGCTCGCTAAAATATTGGTGGTGACAATTTTGTCATAGTAAAATATTGATAGGGACTAGTACCTAGCGTTCCCCCTAAACCTACGCCCATGGTTCTATCTAACAAAACAGAAAAGATAACAGTGATTTAAGAAATATTTACAATTTACTTATGAAATATTTACTCATAACCTATCTTGAATATGTATGTCTTACAAATGTGTTTTTTTTTATCAAAATGTTATATCTAAGCTTTTAATTGTACAGTGTTGCGTCCAGTGAAGAAGCAAATTTTTGAGTAACATGCTCCAGGCAAGTAACAAGACAGAAGGCTTTAATGCTGTAAATCATTGTTTATTTTGTTAGATTATATGAATCATGCTACTCAAGCAATTGTCTGAAAGATGAAAACAACAACTGCAAAAAAACATAAACCTATGACTGCCTTTAAATTCTCAAATAGATATTACTGGGATAATTGATAAGTGATAAATGGGTAAAAGAAAACTTCCTATAAACATAGTGGTTCAGACAATTATTTATACACATTAGTGCACATAAACTAACAATAAAGTACCTAAACTTGACTTGCAATTATCTATTGCTTTGACATTTTATCTAATGAAATTCATAGATTCATAGTTTCTCAAGTGTGAATCTGTTGTTCAAGCTGTACTTTTTAAACCTCCAAAAATGAAACTTCACTAGAAAAATTTGTTACTGAAGTTCCTGTTTTAAATAAAATAGTTGATTAAGAGGGTAACAGATTGTACTAATGTTCACTTTATGACTGTCAAATGTTAGTGGGGCTGCTACTGACTTTATTCATCCACTAAAAATCACCTTTACTACCTAATTGAGTGAGCTTAAAAATCTTGTATTAAATAGGTTCCAGCTTCTCTTTTTGAACCCCACAAAGTAAAATATTACACACAGTGCATGCATTAAATTGATTACAGTTGGTTGTAAGAGCTGAATGAGAAGTTATGTCTTATACAAACTATAACCGAAACACTGGCCCCACATGCAAGAGAAGGCTCCCCTTTATGCAAGCCCATGCCCCCAATGCCTAAAATGCCATTTTTCTAGACAAATTAATGTTTGAAAAACAACATTTAAACTTTAACTGTAAAAATCTATTTCTTTAAGTAATTCACAGTTAATTTGTATTTCTAGAAAATGTGTATTGTTAACAATATATGTTTATTTTTCAGTTTTTAAGTGCTTATTAAAAGTTTAAAACGGACATGATATCTTGTGCTGTTCTGCCTGGTTTTATAATTTTAAATAATGAATAATCTCAATAAAATTTACATTTAACAAAATATTCCAAAATATTATTAAGCTGTTAACAGCAGCAGGGGAGAGGAGTAAGATGTGTGGTTCAATGTTAAATTTATTACGCAGTGGATGCCAGTACAGTTGCCAGTTCAAACCACTAGATATCCGTTGGAGGTCTATTCAGTCTTCCTAAACCCTATGTGGTTGATCTGTAGTCCAACTACAAAGGCAACCACTCCAGTCTAGAACAACGTTAGCTTCATTTGTTGTGGCCCGAAAAAAGAAAAAAAGTAATAAATGTAATATGTTTCTAATATTCAGCATCAGCCATTTAATAATATTCTCTTGTAATACTTCTCTTGAAATACTAACCATTTTAAACAGCTTATTTTCTGTGTAGATGAACATAACTGCTTTATAACTACTGGATGGTTCTAAACACTATGTTGAATTAATGTTTTTAATAAGCTTAATTAAACAGCAGTAAAAGATTTGGAAACATCTTTATACTCTTCCACATTTTAGTTCAATAGATACTCATCAAAACTGATAACACAAAGGTGTGGAAATTATATAATGATGATTATATAATGTTAAACAAAAATGTTTAACAAATAAAAATCATTTATTTTAAGATAATTAGTAAATAATTTTAAGTTAGTTTTCTTCAAAGTAGTCACACTAATTACAGCTCTGCACACTCTGGGTATTCTATCAGACAGCTTATGGAGTTGTATCTTGGGATGATTTTTTAAAACAGTATTAAAGGAGTTTCCTGGACACTTTAACTCATCAATTTAGGAAAAATAATTTAACATTAAAATACTGTTGTAATAAAAAAACAGCTTGCCTACAAAATTAATTAAATGCATTTAAGCATAAACTTTAAGATATAAAAAAAATATTGAGTCCAGTGTGTCCTGCTAGTCCTCTGAAATTGATATTAGTACTGTTTAGCAGTCAGTAATATTTTTTATGAAATCTTCACAAAACTTGAAACTTATTTGCACAAGTATGCATTCATTTGTGTTCTTATCAATCAAAGTGTCTTGTAACATAAATCAATAAAATTCTGTAGCACAAGAGAACACGCTCATGTAGAATAGAAATATTTCCACGCTAGGTTCACTCTGATAGAGCCTCGCTATTCTGACAGTTCTAGACAAATAAATGGATTTCAAAACACATTAACAACTTTTCTTAAAATAGTCTCATCTTTTCTTAAAATAGTGCCTTAATGTTTGGTATTGTTTTATATAGCAGATATATAGCTTTTATATTCCAAAGCTTTAAAAGCTATTGCAGTGTGTGGTTCCTAGTATGTTTCATTAAAGAATTTGCAATTGTCATAATTCAATACTAATATGTTTCAGATTATGAGCCCTTTGGCTGATTTACCATTAAAAAAACGTTAAAAAATGTGATGTATATGTAATGTGATGATTGGTTGAACAAATGTGTGTTCACAGAAGTATTATATTATCAATATAATATTCTTCCCCAGTAAATGAAAAAAGGATAAAATTAAATCCACCAAATTAAGCACTAATGCGTCATATATTTTAGAAATCTTTGAGAGGGGCTTGCCTAGAAACAAAGGTATTGGTGAATGAATGAACATTATGGTTTCTTATGGCAGTATGAACAGGCCTTCTCTGACACTCCATGTGACTGAGCAGATACAGGCAGGCCAGGCACTCCCTGACTGGATTAGGTGTTGGGACTTGGAAGTTGTCCAGAGGATCACCATAAGATTCCAGCGGGATTCTGCACAATAGCAGACTAATGCTCAACTTTACATTAGAGGCCCCAGCTTTTCGCAATTGACCCACAGCTAAAAAAAAGTTCAGCAGCTGCAGGAGAAAAATGAAACTTTGAACCTAGGTATGTTACAGCTCAAAATGGAAACACTGATGTGAACTTCTGTTCTATTTATGCTAAGTGCTTGACAAGTGCACCTAAATTAGGGAATCTATATGTTCATTAAATTAGTCATTTCAGAAAACAGGATAACACTATTGCTTTGAATAGGTCTATTGAGTGGAGCCGATAAAAAGAAACAAAAAATGAACAATGACAATAACAATTAAATTATTCAAGTAGTGCTTATTCTTTTCATATATTCATTAGTTAGATCATTTTATCCAATGTGACTTCCAGTATAGTGTTTTCAAGAAATACATTTTACAGTCTCCATCAACTTTATAGTATTGAAGGCAATTGGATTTGAACATAAAAGGACAGGACAGACAATACAAGGACAGGAGTGTAAAAGTAAAAACAGAAATAAAATATTATATACAAATAGAGCAAAATCTTTAAAGATGTCACAAACCCTAACCATAGTTATAAAGCTGATGATTCCGAATTATAGCATAATGATTGCATATACATACACTGAACAAAATTTTAAACGCAACATTTTTGTTTTTGCCCCCATTTTTCATGAGCTGAACTCAAAGATCTGAGACTTTTTCTATGTACACAAAAGGCCTATTTCTGTCAAATATTGTTCACAAATCTGTCTAAACCTGTGTTAGTGAGCACTTCTCCTTTGCCGAGATAATCCATCGACCTCACAGGTGTGGCATATCAAGATGCTGATTAGACAGCATGATTATTGCACAGGTGTGCCTTAGGCTGGCCACAATAAAAGGCCACTCTAAAATGTGCAGTTTTATCACCCAGCACAATGCCACAGATGTCGCAAGTTTTGAGGGAGCGTGCAGTTGGCATGCTGACTGCAGGAATGTTCACCAGAGCTGTTGCCTGTGAATTGAATGTCCATTTCTCTACCATAAGCAGTCTCCAAAGGCGACAGTGAATTTGGCAGTACATCCAACCGGCCTCACAAACACAGACCATGTGTAACCACACCAGCCCAGAACCTCCACATCCAGCATCTTCACCTCCAAGATCATCTGAGACCAACCACCGGGACAGCTGCTGCAACAATCGGTTTGCATAACCAAAGAATTTCTGCACAAACTGTCAGAAACCGTCTCAGGGAAGCTCATCTGCATGCTCATCGTCCTTATCGGGGTCTCGACACCGTAACCAATTTGAGTGGGCAAATGCTCACATTCGATGGCATCTGGCACTTTGGAGAGGTGTTCTCTTCACAAATGAATCCCGGTTTTCACTGTACAGGGCAGATGGCAGACAGCATGTATGGCGTCAAGTGGGTAAGCACTTTGCTGATGTCAACGTTGTGGATCGAGTGGCCCATAGTGGCGGTGGGGTTATGGTATGGGCAGGCATATGTTATGGACAACGAACACAGGTGCATTTTATTGATGGCATTTTGAATGCACAGAGATACCGTGGTGAGATTCTGAGGCCTATTGTTGTGCCATTCATCCACGACCATCACCTCATGTTGCAGAATGATAATGCACGGCCCCATGTTGCACGGATCTGTACACAATTCCTGGAAGCTGAAAACATCCCAGTTCTTGCATGGCCAGCATACTCACCGGACATGTCACCAATTGAGCATGTTTGGAATGCTCTGGATCGGCATATACGACAGTGTGTACCAGTTCCTGACAATATCCAGCAATTTCGCACAGCCATTGAAGAGGAGAGGACCAACATTTCACCACAATCAACAACCTGATCAACTCTATGCAAAGGAGATGTTGCACTGCGTGTGGTCACACTAGATACTGACTGGTTTTCGAACCCCCCGGACCCCCCCAATACAGTAAAACTGCACATTTTAGAGTGGCCTTTTATTGTGGCCAGCCTAGGGCACAACTGTGCTATAATCATGCTGTCTAATCAGCATCTTGATATGCCACACCTGTGAGGTGGATGGATTATCTTGGCAAAGAAGTGCTCACTACCACAGATTTGTGAACAATATTTGACAGAAATAGGCCTTTTGTGTACATAGAAAGCAAATGCTTTGAGTTCAGCTCATGAGAAATGGGGGCAAAAACAAAAGTGTTGTGTTTATAATTTTGTTCAGTGTATAAAACACTGTGGCAAAGCAGATTTATACCAGATTTTAGAAAGTACTTCATAGTTCCTATAGCTTGGAATTGCTTGCTGAATTAAAAATCAGAGCTTTCTGGAGGTAATTAACTCGTCTCCTAATGATCTTGTATTGATTGAAGCTTAACAGTATGTGCATATTACAGATTATCAGAGATGTGATTAACTGTCTAAACATTGCTATGGTTACACTAATCTTTTTTTCATAATTAGGTAGAGTAGATGCACTCCTTATAAGCCATGTAGGTCATGTAAATAACATTTGAGTTTCTTTTCTTCTGACTATGATAGGTAGAAGAGATACTAAACACATTCTTATTTTGCCCGTTGTTTAGACCTGTGCCAAAATGATAAATACTGTTTTGCGTCATTCAGCCCCATCAGTGCCCACTCCCACTTCTTGCCTCTGCATACAGTTGCCGAGCAACACATTGACCCAAGCTTGCATGTGAAGTTAGTTAGGATGACCAGGGTACCTCTTCAGATGACAATTCTATTTTTAGCAAACAGTCAATAAATTAATTCCTTGATCAGAACAACAAAGATGCATCAGTAATAAAATAATTTGCAAAGCAAGTTGTAAAGCAATATCAAACAAATCATCAAGGTAATGTAATACAAATAAACAATTTTTATATAAACATGATTACATAAACAGCTTCTTGGGGCTTATTGCTTTAGTACACTACAGTTTTCAAAGGACCAGGGGCACTAACAAGGGCTGAAATACAAAAGGAAGGCCCAAATGAACTAAAAAAGAACACTTAAAAAAAATGAAACTTTGTTTGAACAGGATTCAATCATGGACAGTGGTTCCGATTTAAACACATTTAAACACAAATAAACACACATCTAAACAAAACCAGATTGTGTTAAACTAACTAGAATTATTTGTGTTCATTTAACTTAAACATATGACTTTCATTAAACATGATTGACATTTTTGGTTTAACTTGAAATGTTTTTTGTTAAACTTGAATTTTTTAGGTTAAATTACATTTAAGCCTTCTTGTATAGCCTATATGTTTAAATCATGTTGGATGAAGCCCATTTGCTCAGGTTACTACAACTAGGTGTAATGCCAATAATGAATGTCACTACATTCTTCAATGACAATCAAAGAATCATACAGAGGCATAACAGTATGTAACAAAGCCATTTACTGGGGAAGAATCTTACAAAAGGTGCCACACCTTTATGTAGCAGCTTAACGGTGCATTCTGAAGCCTAAAGATGTCTGCAAAAGTGTTGTAAGGGACTATTGAGCTTGCCCCTTCCTACAATATCTGGAACATTCAGGAAAACAATGTTCAAAAAACAAGTAAAAGACAAATGTTACTTTTTCAATTAAAATTCTTTACATTGTTTTTTTGTTTAAGAACACCTTTAAAGAATATATAACTCTTTCCAACACATTCAAAGCTTAAAGTACAACATAAATTGTTGAAGAATGATGTAAAACAAGCCATAAAAATGAGCATACACCTGCATGTGTAAAAAAAAAACCATAGGAACAAAGAAGAAACAAAAATGCAGTGTATTCAAGAACACTCATTTGCTGTGACCATCAGTACTGAGCTTTCTTTGCTTTATCATATTTTCCCCACAGCATGGTGAGTATTTGCTACTTGGAATAAAGACAATTATTAGTACCCTTGTGCATTCAAAACAATACAACAGCTCCAAATTCAGCGTTGTTCATCAGTTCTTTACTCTGGTGTAAAAATTTTGGTCTTAAGTGCCTGAACCTTAGCAGATAGTTTGTGTCCATCCAGCTCAAGGTAAACTTTCTGCATGAATTCAAAGGCCTGTCGAAGCTCCTTGGGATAGCTCAGATTAAGGGCATACTGTATATTAGCCCAATTAGCAAGGCAATGGCATTAGCTATGTTACCAAGCTCTTCAAGTACTACAACACCTTCCAGAATAACTCCAACATCAGTAGGTGAATCACCCACATCACAGCCCTTACTCCTGGTGACAAAAATCTAGTGGTGCAACGGATCACAAAACTCACGGTTTGGATCACATTACGGTTTTTGAGTCACGGATCGGACCATTTTTCGGACCAGCAAAAAAGGGGAGGAGACAAATGTAATTTGCTTTCCATTTATTACAAGAACAGTACAGCAAGAAATTTTGGGTTTAACAAAAATAACCTATAGAACCTATGATTTTAACAAAAATAAAATCAAGAAATAACCAGCTGAATAAATAAAATTAAATAAAATAAAATGCAACATGTGTCTCCCCATTCTCTGGGGAGAGAGTAGACCTTGAGATGTTTTGACATGCCCTGACATTTGTGTTTATTTCAGCTACTTATAACATACTATTGGCCAACATGTATTTTTTTGTATTCATCACAAACTTTGCGGCGGTCTCCGCTAATTACAGGTAATGAAGTGAGACTGGAAAGATTGTACTTCTCCTTGCTTTCATACAGATTACATAAACTGATAATATTTGTTTTTCGATAAGCTTAATAAAATATAAGCTTATATATAATATATAATACATAATAAAATATACTGGTATATACAAAGCCTTTATTGTCAGAAAACATCAGGCAACAATACCTGTACTCCATGTACTCTTTGATGAGGTTGTCAGGATCTTCATTTAGGTACATAAACAGAGCTAAGGATACACTCCCTCTTAACATTTATGCAGTCACACTGAGGAGAAAAAAAAATTGCAATTTGCAACATCCACCTATATCCAAATACATTTTCAAGTTACAAAAAAAAAATCACAAATGAGAAAAACAAGTGATTGGTTTGGCCTCTCTATAAACAATTCTTAACCAATTTGCAGCCTGTTGAAGATCCTGGTTCCTTGAGGCAAGGATGCTGTTCTATAAGAGCTTCAGCCACTTCATTGAATTCAGCATCAGACAGGTAAACTTTGAATTTTACTATTTCTTCAGCAAGTCCATCCAAAATTGCTGATTTCAGCTGTGGATCTGGATTCAGTAAAGAGCCATTTGTGTGGTAATCCAAATTGGATTTTTCCAGCTTAATTTCTGCATCATAGGAGAACACAACAAAACATGTTGGCCAGGAAGACTTGGTCTTTGAAATTAAGCCGATGCTTCAGGGGTTAAAGAAGGTGACAGTTCACAGGATGAGCTTGTGGGAGAAGACAAAATGACTGTGTCACACAATGAGGGAGATGGAGATATTACTAAACATTTATAGAGTCTGATGACCTTAAGGGTGCTTTTGTGCTGAACATCAGTTATGGAAGTCAGGTTCATAAAATCTGTCAGGGTCCATATGAAGAGTTTGATTCCAAAACGGGATAAATCCATAATTGTTAAATTGAGAAAAACAATTTTTTTTTCTCCCATAAAAGGGTTTGTATGGAAACTACTAATTTCTGTTTCAAACTGTAATATATCATCATGTGTTTGTAATAACATCAAAAAAATCAAATCTATACTTTGATTTTAAACAATTTTTAAACAAACAAACACTTCATATGAGCAAAGGTCATTATAAAAATATGAGATCTGCTTACACGATGGGGGATTCAGCAAAATCCTGACATGGAGGAGTTAGTGGTAAGAGTGGTACTAAAATATAGTAGAGTAAAATATAATCCCTAATTTGAAGAAATCTAAAGAAATTAAATCTGGGCATCTTATATTTTATAACCAAATCCTCAAAAGACATTAAAGATCCTTCAACAAACAGATCACCCAGACTGTATATCCCATAAGAGTTCCAAGTTTTAAAACCAGAGTCTGAAAGACTAGGCAAAAACTCAGGGTTATTATAAATGGGGGTTAGAGATGAAGACAAGTTAGTCCTAGCCTCTATCTTACGTATAATAGACCAGGCCTTACGAGTACTACATACAATTCTGTTGTCACATAATGCCTTAATTACCTTGAAACTTCTAACAAATAATACATTATTTTTAAAGGGCAAGGTGACTGTGCAGCCCCTAAATCAAGCCAAATCGATATAGGGTCCCCTTTAAACCATTTGGCTATGAATCTTAGCTGACAGGCCAATTGGTATTTTCTAACATTTGGCAAATTCTAGCCTCCTGAAGAACCAGAAAGCTGCAATTTAGAAAGTTTTAGTCTAGTTTTCTGCTTATTGCATATAAATGAGCTTAGCCATCCGTTTAATTCCTTCATTCTTTTGTTCAGCAATAAAATTGGTATCATCTCTAGTGGATACAGAAGCCTGGGCATTGTTCATCTCAACTACAGCAATCCTCCCAAGCCAGGAAAGAGGAAGATCTTACCATCTAAATAGATTGTTATGTATTTTATCTAACAGTGGGATAAAATTAACTTTAGACAATTGACAGATTGTGGGGGTAATATTAATTCATAAATATGTAAAGCCAGATTACGAAACCTTAAATGCTAAGGAAGACATATTAATTACACGTGTGCCTGAGTGTCTTAAATGCATATCAACAGATTTGGAGAAATTTATTTCGTACCCTGAGAATTTTCCAAATAAATTAATAATATCTACTAAACTTGGCACTGAAGACTCAAAATTTGAGAGAAAAAGCAGGATATCATCGGCATAAGGGGAGTTTTTATGCTCTTTGGCACCCGCAGACACACCAGAAACGGTCACCTCCCCCATTATTGCCTGACTCAGCGGCTCTATCGCTAGGGCAAAAAGCAATGGGGAAAGGAGAAAACCCTGCCCAGTGCCCCGAAACAGAGAAAAATTGTCCGACCTGTGGCCATTAGTGACAATGGCTGCTAGACGTGCTGAGTAAAGTATACAAACTCATCGAATAAAGTTATCACCAATGCCAAATCTTTCTAGACTGTAAAATAAATAAGGCCACTCCACACGGTCAAAGGCCTTCTCTGCATCTAAAGATAAGGGTGTCGATATTGCAATTGTGAGAAAATTCAATGACATTGGAAGCTGTCTAATGTTGTTGCTAGAACTTCTACCCTTAATGAAGCCTGTTTGGTCTTCATCAATTATAGATGGAAGTATTTTCTCCAATTGTAATGCAAGGATTTTGGAGAGCAGCTTTAGGTCTGCGTTCAACAATAAGATCAGTCTGTAGGATCCACAATTCTCCGGATCTTTCCCTTTTTTTAGAATAAGATAAATACTAGCCTCTGTAAGTGACTGAGGTAAATTATTTACCTTAAAAGAGTGGTAATACATAGCTAACAAGGAATCTATTAACAAGTGCTCGAATTCTTTATACACTTCGCTCCCTAGGCCATCCGGACCCGAGATTGACTGTAACTTACGTAAAGCCACTAGGGCTTCCTCCTTTGAAATTGGAGCATTTAAGACCATTCTTTGTTCATCAGATATACTAGGGAGCGTTAAGCTGCCAAAAAAACTTTTCACGGAAGTATATTGTTGAGGAGAATATTCAGAATGATAAATCTGATAAAACTGATAAATCAGAATAAAACTGCCTAAATGTAGAGTTTATAACCCCAGAATGAAATTATTGTCCTCCCATAGAATCCCTATTAGAGGTAATGAATTGTGAGCTAAATTTATTTTTCACTAGATAAGATAAATGCTTATTAGGTTTATTGCCATGTTCATATAATCTTTGATTTGAAAATAATAATTTAGTGTTGGCCTGCTGCAACAACAATGAATCTAAAGAGGCAAGTATTGTACTCAGTTTCTCCAGATTAACAGAAGAAGGATCATTTACATGATCTTCGGTAGCCTTTTTGAGTTCTAGTTCTAAATGTTCCTGCTTCTCTACTTGTTTCCGTTTTTTTGTACTAGAATATGATATGACTAGTCCTCTGATATAGGCTTTACAAGTCTCCCACAACAAGGATGAGTCGGCGACTGACTCCGAATTAATTGACCAAAAAATCTTGAATTCAGAATTAATATATATAAAAGAAACATATTATCTTGAAGGTCTTCCCACTAACATGTGCAGTGTTACCATGGCATGATTAGAAACAACAGTATTTTTTACAGTACAACTAGAGACATATTGCAGAATTGCACTAGGAGCAAAAATATAATCGATCCTGGAATATGGCTTATGAGGAGGGGAGTAAAACGTGAATTCTGTTCGCAGTGAATTAAAAGTATGGCATCAATGTAACCTAATTCTTTACACAGAGCAGATAACATTTTAGATTGCTTAGAGGGAGGGCAATTTGTAGAAGGGAGTCTAGGATTCAACTAGGATTCAACAATTAAAATCCCCCCTATAATCACTGTACCGGATGTAATATCTAATACCTCTTTTCCACCAGGGCCGTGCCGGTGCTGGAGTTGAATTGGTACTGGTCCGGTACCGGCACCAGCACCCGCACGTATTTCCACAGGTTCAGCACCGAAATTTGTAGCATAATGTTACTATGGTTACATTCACGTAGCACTCTACAAACTTTCGTTATTTACGAGCACAGTTCACAAGGCAACATTATAACAGGGTAAACCTTGGTTTATGGTTTTGCATTTACATATTTGTGCGGTTCCGACATTGGGACCAGCAACTTCAGGGTGCCGTACCGCGGTGGTGGAAATGAGTTATAATAGATCTGAAAAGGCCTTAGTGAGAAGCTCAGGAGAGAAGTTTGGCAGAGAATATATATTTAAAAGGGTTATCTCCTCTCTAAACAATAAACCTTTAACAATAATATAACAGCCTCGTTTATCCTTAACGCTATTCAAAATTTTTAAATGTACATTTCTATTTACAAGGATAGACACCCCCCTATTACTTGTTGTAAATGAAGAAAAATAAATATGACCAATCCACTTGTCTAAGATTAGAGTGCTCATTGTCATTCAAATGGGTCTCCTGCAACAGGGCCACGTCAATACGCTCTTTACTTAGCCAGTCAAAAACCTTCTGGATTTTAAGTTTACCATGCAAGCCTCTTACATTCCATGTAGAAACTCTTAAATTGCTATTAACCATCTATACATGATACATTTTAATGTAATGAGGGCATAGAAAGGCAAATAATGATAAACTAAAGCCTTTTGTCCATACAATTCTGTGCACTGGAATTTTGCATACCGTAAAGAGACACAAATATACAAAAATATAAAATACACGCATTTCTGAACAGTAGAACATACTATGGAACTCGGGCACCAAACGTAACAAAAATCCTAATATAATAACAACCATAATAAAAATAAAACTTAAAAAAGAAAAGGAGGCATTTTCCTTTATCATAGAAGGAATTCAAGTCCCAAAAAAACATCTATTCAAAAAGTCCAAACTAAAATACTCTTTAAAAAAAAGAAAAAAGAAACTCACCCAAGAAGCAAACAAGCGTACCAACATCGTCCGCTCCGATCAGCAATAAGTATGGGAAATAAATACAGAACACAAATCAGATGAAAGGAAACAAATGTTCAATCCCTCACTTCGGCATTAGTCAAGGCACCACAAAACTTAGTTTGAATGGCACCGCTGTTCAAAATCCAATCACGAAGTTATTCAGAGGTTGTAGCAGGTCGTACATGCTGCTCCTTAGTAATCAATTCTGAGACCGCTGCAGTTGTGCCGAGAACCTGGTATTCCCAATCATTACTCGCAGCTTAGCTAGGTATAACATTGCGTAGCAGGCTCCGATCTCCTGTAGGAGATGTTTAACCGAATCAAATTCCCTGTGCTTACGGAGCACAGCGGCAGAAAAATCTTGATAGAAAGATACCTTGCTGTTCTCAAAATGCAGATTTCCATCCATGGACAACTTCCTGCCGGGACCAGAGCCAAGGCTGGGGCCAGACAGAGACACAAAATTGGCCCCATCGCAGTGTGTCAGTGCATCAAGAAATGGCAAGGTATGTCTTTTGGCAGTAGCGTTGTAAATGAATGCATACATACATCAGGTGTAGTAAAGTAAGCAAAGTTTGAATGAAAGCAAAGTTTGAAGAACACATTCATCATTCATCTTGTTCATTTGCTGTTTTTCCTGTTCACACTAACTTCATAAGAATTTCCAATGAATATAAGAATTTCCAAGTCATCCCACACTTTTGAGTAGTAGTGTATAACCTACATCATTTGTAGATTGTGCTTGGCCAGGGTTGTATCACATGTCTCTTCTGATGTAAGCAACTGGAAAAGGTTTCAGATAAATAAAAAATTTGTTATTTGCTGATGAGTAAACAAACATTTATATTTTCACATCTTTTCCTGGGCTTTTCCTGAAGGAGGCAAGAGGGAAAAGACGGTTTACGGCATATCCACGGCCACACAAAACTTTAAGTCAACTTTTTCCTGCTTGATGAACAGCGTTCAAAGACACCTAAAAGGAGCGACTTGTACTGGCTGGTCTTGGAAAGCGGTCTCTAACACTAGCCGAAAACATCACACATTCAGAGGTATTTTTTAGATATTTGGTACTTTGGTCACTACTATT